>CAMZMU010000089.1:25646285-25887494 GCA_947311845.1 Poa pratensis
TTGTCAACGATTCCCGAATTGGTCAGCGTTGCGTCCCTTGTGGAAATTGTTGTGTTAGTTCCTTTTTTTTTCATTTAAATGAAGAACGGAGCTTTGTTTTAAACCTTAAATTGAAGATAGCGGTAGGACTCTTCCGTTTACGTCCCTTGTGGAAATTGTTGTGTTAGTTCCTTTTTTATTTAAATGAAGAACGGAGCTTTGTTTTAAACCTTAAATTGGAGATAGTGGTAGGTACTCTTCCGTTTAAAGAAAAAATTGTTCAATTGTACTGGAGGTCCGATCCGTATTTTTTGGAAAACATGGGGACTGTGCTGCAAAAAAGTTTTTTCCGGACGGCCGAATCACAATTTTTGGAAAAAGTTAGGACTTTTCTGCAAAAGAACGGCCGGGAGGCTCGTGGCAGTGGTTGACTGGAGGAGGAGCGACGGGGAGAGAGAGGAGGAGGGCCGAGGTCGGAGCGGAAGGCGGCGGGGGCGGGCCAGAGGTGGCCGACTCGGGGGAATGATGTCGATTTCTGTTCTGGGGTTAGCGCGTGTGTGTTTTGTACCGGAGGAACTTCACAAATTTTGCAAAACACGGGGACTTTGCTGCAAAAATGTTATATTCAGGGAGACCGTTTCACAATTTTTTTTAAACGTGAGTTTTTTATTTAGTAATGCTTTAATCCGGAGGATTGATTTACAATTTTTTGGAAATCGCGAGGACCGTACTGTAGCGAACACTGTTCATCGCTGTGACTTTTGTGCGAACGTTTTATTCCGGGGTGTCGATTTACTAAAACATGAAAATTGTTTGGAAGGGCGATATGCATCTACTCGTGAAAGGAAAATTGAAACGGGTGACTGACCGCGATGAATTTGACAAAGTTCGTCGAATGTTTTTGCGAATCTAGATCACAAATTAAGGAGTTAGAGTGAACAAAACTCGAAACCGATCACGGGAATGGAACCTATTTGTCGGCACGCATATATTTCATGTATACAAATTTTTGAGAATGCGGGATTATTTTTTGCAAAAGAGGAAAAGGGAAAAAAAAAGACCCACTGTAGCTGCTACAGTAGGCGGGTACTGTTAAACCCTGTTGCGGGAAACAGTACCCGCGGTGCTGTAGCTACCTACAGTGCTCGATGCGGTGGAGCGCTGTGGGAGCTCAAATTTGGTGCTCCTTAATATATAGTAGTAATGCGTGTTTCACGATACCAGCACTGGTTCGCGACGCCATCGTGCAAAACGTGGTCTAAATCGGATCACTGCCACCTTCTTCCCAGTGATCGATCTTCAGCTCGTAAAATGTGGTCTAAATCAGAGAGCACAGGGTTTGTTCCCGCGCGGACTGGCTCGTCCAGACGTCCAGATCGGATGGGCTCTCTCTCTCACTACAGGAAGGAGATCTTATGCCGACGGCCAACACCTATGCCGACGGTTTTTTGTCGGGCCGTCGGCGTAGGCTCTGACGAGGCTAGCCCGGCGACACGGCCATCGGCATAGGTATTATACGCCGACGGCAACCGTCGGCTTAAATTACACCGTCGGCGTAGGGTCATGCAGGAAGGAGGTGATGTCGTAGCATCCTCTACGCCGACAGCTTTGCCGTCGGCAAAGATTAAATTATTTTTAATTCTTATTTTTCATGGTTTTTTTATGCGTAAAACTACGTCGACGGCAAAGCTGTCGGCATTGATATTTAATTTTTTTACGCTTTCTTTTATGCGACGTCATTTTATGCGTAGCGTGTCACTCAAGGGCGCGCTGCCAGTAAGGGCTTACCGGCGGCGTACCCTCCTAGAGCAGGCGGCTAGTAATCGGGGCCTACACGAGGGCCTCAGTGAAGCTCACCATGTGGGATTGGGAACCCTTGATAGGGGTGCTAGATCACACAACTGAGCCTTGGCAGGGTCGTCGAGGCATGTCACTGCAGGGCGCCAAACCTTGACCGATTCCTCCCTTGCAAGCCTGCCAACATTCGTTATGGGGTTGTTCATGCTTACTAATGGAACTCAGGAGGGTTTTGGAAACAATGGCTAGCTTTTTCTGGGTGACACATAAGCCAAAAGGAACTATCACATGGTACGATGGCCTGAGGTTTGTCACCCCAAAGATCAGGGTGGTCTTGGGGTCACGAACACCAAGGTGCTAAATATTGCACTACTGACCAAATGGATCTGACGGTTGTTCACTGAAGATGACCAACACTCCCTCTAGCATAATCTTGTGAGAGCAAAATACTTGGGAGCCTCAAATCTGTTTTCAGCTAATGCTTTGGGAGGGTCCGAATTTTGGCATGGCCTGCACAAAATAAAAAGCTACTCTACGTTGGGAGCTAAATTTCATGTGGGGATAGGTTAAAGTTTTGTTTTGGCAAGATTGGTGGACATGAAGAGCCCTATGTGCACTCGTTTTGCTAGGTTATACGATATATCAACTAGACAAGACATTCTAGTTTCCCAGGACCATTCTGGGATGGATGGCACTTGCAGTTCAGACGTACTTTTGGGTAGGAAGAACTTCAACAGTGGGCAATTCTTACCCAGGAAATTGAGGATTTCTTCCCCTCGTCTCAGGAAGATCAGGTTTCTTGGGCCTTAGATCCCTCGGGCAAGTTCTCTGTTCGATCTTTATATCGTAAAATTGTTCATGTTTCCGATCGCGCCATGCCAACATTCTTTTGGTTTGCTAAGATCACTCTTAAGATAAAAGTCTTCCTCCGTCAACTTGCTCGAAGTCGTTTGCCTACAGGTGACCACTTGTTTTACGCCACGTTCCCTCCGTTGGTTTTTGTGTGCTTTGGTTCAGCTGAAAATACTGATTATATCTTTTTTCGTGTTGTCTTGCATCTTTTATGTGAACTGGATGGCGTCAGAGCTTTGGTGACCTGGAACCCTCAAATTTTTGATCAATGGTGGATGATTATCCATTCACTCCCAAGCAAAGCAAGGAAACCAGTGTGGCTTCTCTTTGCTGCCCAATGCTGGGCCCTCTGGAATATTCACAATAAGTTTTTAATATAAACGGTTTTCCTTTCACAACCCGTTGATTGCTTCTACAAAACTAGCCTTTTGCTGCAGCAATGGAAACCTGCTATGCAAGCCTAAGGAGCAGGCCGCGGTGGACCTCATGATCTCGGAACTGCTCAACCTCTACCGCACTACCTACGAGCAACCTGTGGACGCTGGACATCAAGCTACTTAGTTATCGCCTGTTTTTCAGTAGTGTACTTCGTGCTACCTTAGTCGTTCTAAGACTTTAAGTCTTTGCTTGGCAGTGTGACATTTGGTTTATTTGTAAGCTGGTAACCCAACAACTAAGTGTGATCCTGTGAACTCTTGGCTTTAGTAATAAAAGCTGGACCCCTTATTTTGCCAATATATAAAGCGACCCATCCCGAAGAGAAGTTGACTGACGGGGATGTCTCGAGAAGAAATTGGGACATTCCAATGCCTTTTGATCTAAAAAAGATCGACTGATGTAACAACCGTCAAGATAAACTTCCTGTCAGCTTCTAGAGCATCTCCTGGACAAGGTTTTCTTGCAATATCAGACATGGTGCTGCTCAATCGCCATATATTTTTGGAAACTGGGATGTGAGATGGGATTCCATGGTTTTGGTAGAATACGTAGTCTGGTAGGATTAAGGATTGTGGGATCTTCACGTATGTTCAAGAGAGAATTTGATACTTGTTGCTGCTTAGCACGGCTTATGTAATATACTAAAGATATTGAGTGATCTTGTACTGTTTTGGATCTTGATTGACTATGCCGGTTCCAGTTATTTTAGGCCTTATCCATAATACGTTGGAGAATGGAGATGCATGGCACTATTTCTTAGCATAATTTCTCCTTGCTGAAATGATTTTGTGATTTCGTTCATTGATCTGCTGCAAATTTATGTATACATGATTACAGGGTTCTAGTCTACTCTGATGCTGGACTGCCAGCTTTACTGTCTATTACTCTCTGGGGGTTTCTTTTGTTCATTTTGTGTGAGGTCAGAAACACTAGTCCTCGTTGTGCATTTGTGATGATCTGTCATGTAATAGAACTGGAAGTTTTTGCAGCCTCTAAGTATGTGTGTATCGAATATGCACCTGTTATGTTGCATTTTCTATACACAATTTTAAGTATGTCACATATTTTGGTCAACTATTTTTATGAAACTGTTGGATGAAATTTTCACTGAAATACTGGTTTGCTACAGTCAGTATAAGCCGCTGGCTCCTCTCAACCTTAGATCCTTCAGAAAGAGGTTCTCAATTTGACACGATTGATTGATGCATATCCTGGAATGAAAGAACATTTGACAGACAATGGTTGCGTCGACGTGTACTGAGTAAGTCGTTCATCAGAAAGTAAAACTTATTTCTTTATTCAACGAGAATGCGGTGAAACATTTTGCATTTCACAACTAACCATATCTCGAGTTCGAGGGGAAGTGCACTCTGCAGTCGGCACTCAGAGATGACCACAAAACATACTGGAACGGGCATGCGAGGAGGAGGAGGAGGAGAAGCTTATCACGGCGCCGGTGCCGGTGCCGGTGCGCCCTGCGTAGGGGGAGTCAGGGCTTCGGAGGACCTCGTGATCACCCCGCACATCATGGTCTCCCTTGGCACGTTGAGCTCGCGGATCTTGTCGACCCCTTCGATGAAGACGGCGCCCATGCCCATGTGGAGGTGCGGCTCGATGTGGCAGTGGAACGCCCAGGCGCCCGCGTTGTCCGCCACGAACCGGAGCACCGTCCACCCGTGCGGGAACACCACCACCGTGTTCCGCAGCGGCGGGTCGTCCGTGTTTAGCTTCGCGTAGTCCTTGACGGCGTCGTACCGCCCGTCGCCGTACCCGAGCACCCAGAAGTCGTGGCCGTGCAGGTGCCACGGGTGCGTCTCGCTGTTGTTCTCCCTCAGCATGTCGGCGTTCTGGAGCACCACGTCCACCAGCGCGCCGTCCGGCAGCTCGTACACCCGGTCGCTGAGCTTCGCCACGTAGCCGTTGTTCCCGGCCGGCAGGTGGACGTCGTACCCTGGTGGGAACCCGTTGGGCGCCTCGGCCGTGGCGTCGAAGGCGCTGCCCTGGATGCTGTAGAAGTAGGCGCCCAGGTACGGGGTGGACGGGAGCGTCAGGGACACGTTGTTGATCGCCCACTTCACGTGCCCGTCCACGATGGTCTGCGTGTTGAGCATCACGATCGTCCGGTTCAGGGGCACGAACACCGGCGGCCGTTGCTTGGTGGCGTCGTTCCGGGCTTTGATCCTGTAGGTGAACCTCTTGCTGCGTTCTATGTCGTCCCAGGCGGGAGTCTCCGGGGGCACGCTCCCCGGCCAATCGAACTTACTGTTGGTGTATCTTAGGACGGCGGTAGCCGGCAGCGTCTTGGGTTGCCGTCCCGTCACGCCCACGGAGATCCAGAACGCCCCCGGCGTGTGGTTGGTCGTGAGGAGGACGGAGTAGCTCTCGCCGGAGTAGATGTTGATGTCCGTCACGTTGAATGGTTCCACGGCGTTGCCGTCCGCCTCCACCACCGTCAGCTCGTGCTGCAAAATTACCCACCGTGTCAACAGACATCATTTATCTCTTATTAGGGAAGATCAGCAGACATTTATACTGAGTATTACTGAAGACTGAGAGCAAGTAAAAGTTTCATTCGTACCCCTTGGACCTGCAGGTTGAGAGCAGAGAGGGAGGTGGTGCTGGCGATCCTGAGCCTGTAGGTCTTGCCAGGCTCCACGTCGAACACCACGGGGGCGCACTGGCTGTGGTCGCAGTAGGGCCCGCACTCGCTCCGCCTCACGCACCGCTCCTCGTCCTTGCACAGCTTCGCCTCCTTGCCCCTCACGCAGGTCTTGGCGGACTTGACGATGCCCCTGTGGTACTTGGTCACCTTCCCCAGCATGCACTCGTACTGCCCTCGCCCGTTGATGAGGATCGTCTGAGGCTCGCCGACCCACTCGAAGTGATCGTCCTTGCGCTCCAGCCCGGCCGCCTGCGCGTACACGCTCTCGTGGTACCAGTCGCTGAGCAGCACGCTGAGCTCGCCGTCGTAGTCCTTCCGGTACGGCTCGTCCTGCTCCTCCGTGGCGTTCACGATGAGAGACCCGTACAGCCCCGCCGCCCTCTGCATCCCGAAGTGCCCGTGGTAGAAGAACGTCCCAGGCTGCACACAATGACACAACACACACACAAACGAACAAATAAACAAACAGACATGTAAGTACGCGGCGCGCGACGCATCGGCCAGTTCATTCTTCACGTGCCCAGCCAATTGGATTTTGTTGCATTGTCAGGTTGCGTACCTTGTCGGCGACGAACTCGTAGGTGAACGACTCCATCGGGTTGATGGCGCACTGGGAGATGGACGCCGTCCCGTCCGCCCACGGCGTGCCCACCTGCCGCATGCCGTGCCAGTGGATGACGAGCCCCTCCGTCTGCAGCCTGTTGTTGACGGTCACGCGGACGACGTCGCCGGCGCGGGCGGTGATCGTCGGGCCGGGAACTTGCCGTTGATGCCGATCATCGCCCGCTGCTGGCAGTCCGGCGCCCACAGGATGTAGTCCACGTTCCACGTTATGTTCGGCAGCTTCACCGCAGTGGTCGGAGCAGGAGCAGGGGCTGCGTCGGCAGAGGGAGCGGCCAAGGCCAGGAGGAGCGACGTGGAACATAGCAGCAGCTGCACTGCTGCAAGGAGGTCACTCCTGTGAGGCTTGGCCATCTAGGCTCTTGGGAGGGGTCTGGGTGGTGTGGAGTAGCCCGTGGGGTGCTGTGCCTTTTATAGGCGTGATACATCAATTTTCTGGGGAAGAATATGGATGGCTAAATAATTAGGTGTCAAAATATGTGTCACCCATGGTTCTACATGTCTTTGCTGAGATTTGATACGCACGTGTCGGAAGATGACGTGCTCTTTGTTGGTACGCACGTGTAGCGCCGTTGGTTGGGGATTTGCACGTAAGGGTGTGGCGCCGAAAACGCCGGCGTTGCACATGAACTTGTAAATTCCAGCCGGATCAACATATCCAACTTTTCTAATGCGTGCCGTCGTCCCAGCCACTTAATTGTTTTCATGAGTGTAGCGCCCCAGACGGCGGCGTTGCACATGTAGGTGTGGCGCCCCATTCGCTGGCGCTACTTAACCCGGGCTAGGGCCCACTTTGCCTCGCTGGCAGAGGTGTGGCGCCCCAGCTTGGGGCGTTGCACATGTAGGTGTGGCGCCGCCGGTGCAGGAGCCACAAAAAAGGGTTAGTTTCAGATTTTTTTTCTTCAAAAAAGGGTTATTTTTGGCTGAAGTTTCAAAAAAGGGTTATTTTTGTCAAATTTCACCTCGGCAAGAGTCGGACACGCTTATCGACAAGCTGGTCAAACGTGCCATAGACACGGAGAGAGGCCAACCTGCGGTAAGATTATACTCTCTCCGTCCAGAAATAAGTGTCTTAGATTTGCACAAAAGTAATGTATCTAGACAAGACAATTATTTTTGGACGGAGGGAGTATTAATGGCCCACCACTATTGCCAGTTCTCCATGGAGACGTCTGTAATGCCACGATCGGGTGTCGCTCATCTCTCAATCTCTTCCCCTCCGACTCCGGCCTCCTCTCTCCCCCCTTCCAACTTCGGCATGAAATGACGAGAGCAGACTTTTGGAGGCCGGGCTACACATAGCCCGATATCTCGGACGCTGCCCTTCCCGATCTGTGCGGCTGGCTTCGTATGGAGAAATCTGTCAGAGAAATTTCGGAAGAAATATTGAACTGGCCTGCGGTATAGAAACGTGTATACGGACGGCGTAATACATGGGCCTGGTCAGGTAGTACATGATGGGCAACTTAACTTCGTCTCTTGTTTTATTCGATCGCCATATCTCTTTTCCATCGACAGGCACTGGCTCTCTGCCTTGCTCCCATCAATGGCGGCGCGCGGCTCTTGCAGTGGACATCGGCGGCGCCGGAAGCTTGTTCTCCGGCGACTACCGGTTCAGGTCTCGCGCCTGGACTAGCGGCGTGAGTTGGCAAGAGGGTGGACGGCGAGGTGCTGCAGATCTTGGGGAGGAAGGGTCTGCCGGTGGCCCATCTGCGGTGGTGCGCTGCCGTCTTGGTCGACACCGGCAGCTACGGGGTCATGGTTTCCGGAGACCGTCGGATCCGATCCAGCGTGGGGAGGCAGGTGGAGGGCACCGACCAAGCACCGGACGGCGAGATCGTGCAAGCCAAGCCGTAGAAATCCATGGACTGCGAGTTCGTGCAGGACCAGTACAAGCTGACCAACCGTCGGCAACGATTTTTGAAACCTCACACGGGCACCTGTTTCCGCCGTGTACCTCTGCTCCGGTTCTTGGATCTGCAACTAAACTTTGGTTTTCCTTTTTTAATCGATTGAGTTGGTCTTTGGCTGTCCTCTGTATCTATTAAAGGTAGTTTGATTAATTGATTTTATGATGCTGTTACCTGTTTTTCCTTAAATTTCTGAAATGTCTAATCTCCAGGCGTAGTTCTTGACAGCAGTGTTAACTCATTTTTGTCTGAATAAACCACAGTTTTTGGTTGCTTGAGTGAGTCTCCTGAATATTAGTTGATAAACTGAATTTTACGAAATTTTTCATATCAATGATAGAAGAGTTAATGGCACCCGCGGTCATACAACTCGTCGTCGATGTGCACTTAAGTCACACTTCTTCAGAATGTGATTATTTGGTCACACAACTCGACAAGTGCGTGCACGCAGGTCACTGGCCCCACTTGTCAATCCGTTTTGGACGGTAAATTTTTAGAAAACCCCCTGGAGTAATATTAATTTTACAAAATGGTCCCCCTGGAGGACCATTTGTAAAATTAGAAGGACCATTTTGTAAAATTAGGAGGACTATTTTGTAAAATTAGAAGGACCATTTTGTAAAATTAATATTACTCCAGGGGGTTTTCTGAAAATTTACCGTCCAAAACGGACTGACAAGTGGGCTCAGTGACCTGCGTGCACGCACTTGTCGAGTTGTATGACCAAATAATCACATTCTGGAGAAGTGTGACTTAAGTGCACATCGACGACGAGTTGTGTGACCGCTGGTGCTATTAACTCGTGATAGAATATCTCGTACCAAAATTTGTGAATGCTGCTATTGTGGTTTAGGCTGACATGAATTTTAGTAAATCAACTGGTATGAGAGAGGTAAAGCTAAGAACCAATGTTCTTCAGTACCGTGACCTTGAGTCCATGACACGCCACCCATCGTGTGCCGATTAAATTGCTGTCTCTTTTGGTCAGATGGGCCACCTGGTGGGGGACATGCACTGTTTGTATGAAGGTGATATCATTCTATACCAGACATATGTTTGAATACGACTGACAAATACACCAAAGGCACATATCACAAAGTGGAACGGTTGCTGGGGATAACGAGCTCCCTGTAGGACGAGCTCCAAATGGGGTTTCCGATGAAATGACGCACAACTATGAGACCGGGGGCTACAATTCCGGCCTGGCTCCGCGTAGTACCGGGGCACAGCTTCCTCATCGAGGAGGCGTGGGTTGCGCGACGTGCCGCCGAACTACCGCCTCCCAAAGGGGTTGCGTCTGATCTGTCGTGACTCCGGCCGGCTGGCGGTGCAAACGTGCACATTCCGTGTGTACACTGTAGATTTGTACACCGTAGATTTGGGCGTGCCCGTCCGGTTTCAGTTTGCGTCGATCAGGGACGACGACGGGACATCATCGTTTTACACGTCCGTCCGGTGGAGAAGATCATCACCGAGCTGAGAGAGTGGCGGACAGCCGGAATTCTGTCCAAGTTACTATATTCAATAGCGTGAATTTAAAAACGAGCAAAAAAGATAATGTATCACACGTGCTGCACAATATTAAATTTAAGAGGAACTTTTTTAAGCTACAAAACATATGAGTAATGTCACCACAATGTGCATGACTTTTCTCTTGGCCAGAACAACATATTGAATCAGGTCATGTTGGATGAAGCATAATTGCTTAGAACCATATCGAATTCATGTATTGCAAGGTAACAACCGGCTCCCCCAAATCCGCCCTATACGTCCGGACGGACAGCCCAAACCCTGTTTGGGCTAAAAACCAGCACCCATCGGCTCCCCCCAAACTCAACCAAAACATTCGGACTGTCCGGCACACCCCAAAGCCAGCCCATATGTGGGGAGTGTTTGGGGCGGTCCGGACGCGCCCGGACAGGCCGCCACGTCGGAAGCGGCCCACTGCGACCCCACATACTGAGATGTACTGGGATGCGTTCGCGGAGGAAGAGGAGGTGGGTAGCTGCCCCAGGGCGGAGAAGGAAGCCACGCTGCCGTCAGTTAAATCGGTGGCGACGACTCTTTGCTCCGGCTGTGCGGCCGTTTCCGGAGCCGGCTCAACCGCACCAGTGGCGGCTCATCCACGGGTATGTCTCTACCTTCCACCATTGTAGGATTTAGGAACAAGTAGGATGCGTAGAAATTTGTTAATGTACGAAATTTTTGTGCCCGTAGGTCGTTATTAGAGGGAATATGTACTCGGTTAGTGATGATGAGGTGATGTGCAATGCGTGGTTGTCCACCCCGCCCGATGCTCAAAACGGATGCTACAACCAAGCTTCATTTTGGGGCCGGATCTCTCAACTGTTCAATGCTAACTCGGAAGTTGTCCGCAATGAGGGCTCTCTCCGCCATAGGTGGCAATGCATCGTCGCGGAGATTAACAAGTTTGCCGGATGCTATGCCCAAATGGGTTGCGTAAGTTTCATGTGGTTCATCAACAATGTCGTATCCTACTTGCTTCATTTCGTTGATTAGATATTGATTCAATTTTCATAGATGGGGATGTCATCCCACTGTACAATGCGCTTGGGACATACTGAAGGATAGTCCTTTCGTGGACTACACGCTGGACGCCGAGAAGAGGGACATGGTCCGCCAAGTGGAGAGCCAGGCTCGGATGGAACGACGTTCTCGACAAAGGGAACTCGAGGCAACGAAGAGCCGGCAGCAAAAGGAGCGTGAAGCTGGGGCTCGCAAGGCATGGAGAGTTCGAGCAAGGGCCCGTGTAGAGGAGGAAGCGGCAGCGGCGGAAGCGGCGAACAAGGGCCCGATTCCGCCCAATCTCTAAGAACCTCTGGTCTCTCCGACGAATGTGCATCCGTGTGTGATGCCCTGAACTCTGTCCGTTTAATTTGTGTGTTGAACTATGCTCGTGCATGTTCGAACTAAGTTTTATTCATATGATCTTTAAACTATCTATCCCTATGATCTACGTTGCATGCCCATATAGTTTTGAGGTGGATGATTTGATGATTATGCTTGTAGGACACGAGTTTTGGGGGTTGTCCGGTCACTGTCCGCGGACACGTCCGGACGTGGCGGACAGTTTGGGGACCAAATTTGGCAACTCCGACTGGAGATGCTCTAATACAGTTAGATTTTGTTTTTTGAGATCAGGTAATACAGTCATATGGAAGAGGCAGAAGGGTTAAAAGAAAATGGGCTGGGCTCCAAAGAAAATGAGAAGGGTTTGTGCAAAAGATAAGGCCCATGGGATGCCTAAGAATGCAGATGAGTCGATAAAATTTACAGAGGAACCCGAAAACCACAAGGAAATTCAGGACTGTAATTTAAATACTTTTGACACTTGAGTCATTTTAGATCTTTAGAAATGAGATTAATATGCATTAAAAATTCGTAATATTGGTAAACCACCATTACTTTAAAATAATTTTATTCGTGTAAAAATCCATCAAGACTTAACCTTGTTTATTAGATCCAGACTTAACCTTGTTGACACTACGTACATTATTACTGCCTAGACACCATACCGTTGCGGCGTTGCATTCCAATAAAATCGCAAGCACTAGTTAACAAATACAATTTCAGTCTCCAATAGCGAAGAGGAGGAAGAATAATGGAAGAACCCTAAACCCTAACTAATTGGGAACCACAATTCCACAAAGAACACGTACGCTTGAATCGCACGCGACGCCGCGTAGGCGTAGGTTACCGCCTCACACAAAATTAGCTAGGCTCATAGACACAGTCTCACAGGCGATTCACAATCAGTGAATCAGAGGTGGTCGCCGTTCATGAGCGCGGTGGCGGTGGCGCCGCATGAGACGGCCTCCCTGGGCACCTTGCCGACCCGGTCGATGGCCTCGGCGAAGATGACGCCCATGCCCATGTGCAGGTGCGGCTCGATGTGGCAGTGGAACGCCCACACACCCGGGTTG
The DNA here is from genome assembly GCA_947311845.1 of Poa pratensis. Taxonomy (NCBI): domain Eukaryota; kingdom Viridiplantae; phylum Streptophyta; class Magnoliopsida; order Poales; family Poaceae; genus Poa; species Poa pratensis. The sequence goes on from CAMZMU010000089.1 coordinate 25,658,489, forward strand.
TCCGCCACGAACCGGAGCGCCGTCCACCCGTAGGGAAAGATCACCGCCGTGTTCCGCAGCGGCGGGTTCACGAGGTTGAGCCTCGCCGCGTCTTCGGCGTCCCCCTTGTATGCCCCGTCGCCGTAGCCGAGCACCCAGAAGTCGTGGCCGTGCAGGTGCCACGGGTGCACCTCGCTGACGTTGTGCGCCAGCGCGTTGGCGTTCTGGAGCACGACGTCGACGGTGGTGTTGTGGCGCAGCACGTACACGTTGTCCCCCGTGGTCGTGTTCGGGTTGTGCGGCGGCCGCGTGACGTCGTAGGCGCGCCCGAGCGTGTCGGCGGGACGTGCCGCGGCGAGCGCCGTCTTGAGCCCGAGCTTGAGGGAGCCCAGGTACGGCGTCGCCGGGAGCACCATGGAGACGTTGTTGATAGACCACTTGATGTGGCCGTCAATCTTGTTCTGCGTGTTGAGAAGCTCGATGCGGCGGTCCGATGTCGCCGGCGGCGGGGGCGTGCCGGCGCGGGCGCGGATCTGGTACGTGAAGGCCTTGCTGTGCGCGTTGTCGTTCCACACCGGGGTCACCGGCGGCGCGACGGCCGGCAGCTTGAACCCGCGGTTGGACCGGTAGTTCAGCAGGGCCAACGCCGGCGCCGTCTTGGGCATCCTGCCGCGCACGCCGACGCTGATCCAGTAGTTGGACGACGGGTTCTGGTCGGTGGTGAGCAGGACAGAGTAGCTGTCGCCGGAGTAGATGTCGATGTCGTCCACGACGAACGGCTCCACGTAGTTGCCGTCGGCCTCCACCACCGTCAGTTTGTGATTCTGATACCCAAAAAAACACAACCGATCATGATTCTGTACATTGCAGCAACAGGTTATATTGTTCTCTTCTTGGCGAACTATTAATCATGGATTTGCTTACCCCAATGGCGAGGTTCAGAGAGGCCAGTGAAGTGGTGCTGGCGATCCTGAGCCTATAGGTTTTGTTGGGCTGGACGGGGAAGATCACCGGGGCGCAATGCTTGTTGCCTCCGGCGGTGCATTGCTTGGTGCCCGGATTGTGCGCCGCCGCGAGCGAGCAGTTGAACTGCCCCCTTCCGTTGATCAGCAACGACTGCACCAGAACAAGAAACAAGAACAGTGCGTATAGTTAGCACCAAAAATTCAGGCAGAATCTCCCTTAAAAGGACTGCAAGAAGAAAACATCATCTGCCCAAAGGAAAATGCAGCCTGAATTAGTTAATGTGACCAGAGATTCAAAATAACAATTCAGTGCCATTGCGTCCCATTATTACTGAACACTTCCAGTTAAGTTTTTCTTGTGTTGAATCAACACATTAAGTTTCCTAACACTACAGATGTTAGCACTGACAATAGTCCACTGACCCTGTCAACCCATGGACCTCAGTTCCCCAAAGACATGTAATTTACCAGATGCCCATTGTGTGTCAAAGTGCATCTTTATGTGAACCGGCAGTGACACACCACTGTTCTAATTGGACTTTCTTCCCCAACACAAGCACTGCATATGCAATACACTGCATGTGCAGTGTGCACACAAGAAAAAAGATCTACTCCTACCACTCTTGGTGGCTTGACCTTTTCCCTGACCACGGCCAAGCCAAAGCTGCCCACACAAATAATAGTACCACCTCACTGCTCCCCATGTAACTTTTTTATCATCTCTGCTCTGCATCATGCATCTCCCCGGGCAGATGTTTCCAAGATCGAGAGAGAAAGGGTCCTTGCATTGGTGCTTTTCGGTGACATATGACCACAAGTGTCCCCTCTGAAAATCATGTGGCCTTGTGAGTGACACCCCAAACCTTTTCTTCAGAAATTTGTATGCTGTGCATAGGAACATGATATGTTCTGACACTGTTAGCACACATATAATACTGGTCTCGAGTCTACAAACTGTCCTATACATGCTGTGTCTTTTTTTTTAAGTGTGAGGCCTTCTTTGTACGAAGCCCAATAGGGTGGGTTCCATTCGTTTTGTTGCCTTTCTGATCAGCACAGTTGGCCGGCCCTGGATGCATGCGAGCTTTCTGGCCCTGATGAAAAAGCTGGATGTAGTTTATCACCACCAGCTGCATCTTGGAGGCAATGCTTGCTTAACTTTAGTGATTGGTCTAGCAACAACCCAAGATTTTGCGCCCAAACTAATATTTAACTCACAAGAGTGATCATTTTCATAGCAAACAAATCGTGGCCATGCCTTTTTACTGTCCTACTCATCTGTATGGTGTACCAACAATTCTTTTTTAAAACTGTACTATTGCACAACAATAATTTAACCCGCAATGTCTGAAAAATTGCGAGGTATGAAATATAATAAATTATAGTAGGAAAGGGATGTGTTAGTTTTTCAAACTAAGGAGGTTGCACGATCTTTAAAGCACCCAGTCCACCAGTTAACTGATCTTTTCTAGGGCATTCCAGTTCAAATATTCAGAAGAGGACAGAAACCATGTGCTCTTTCTGAGATCCTCCTAATAAGACGGATGTGATACAAAATCCCAGTGCCATTTGTCTTGAAGTACCTAGGTAATATTATTTTTGTCTTTTGAAGTTTACTCGAAACAATGTTTTTCGACGGTCCTGATTGTCACTCACACCAATCATAAAATATTTTTCTACCATGAGAACTCCATATAGCTGAAATATCAAATACTGCATCTACTAGCAAGAACATCAGCACAGTTTGGTTGAGATCAATAATCAACGGTTTACCTGCGGCTCGCCGATCCATCTCATGGGGCTGGAGGAGAGGCCAACCATCTGGTTGTAGATGCTCTCATGGTACCAATCGCTCAGCAGCAGGTTCAGCTCGCCGTCATACTTGAACGGTTCCTCCTCCCCATCTGCCACATCTACGATCAGAGACCCGTACAGCCCTGCTGCCCTCTGCATCCCGTAGTGGCCATGGTAGAAGTATGTTCCTGGCTGCAAGCCATGAGCCAACCTTTGATCAGTTACTAGTGTAGGTAAACAGAAAAAATAAGATGAAGTTTTCAACACTTGACACTAATATCTTGGGGTTAAGATCAGTTTCTTGCTGCTAACAACTATTACTGTGTCGTGTAGGAGATTTGGTCAATACCTTGTCGACAACGAATCGATAAGTAAAGGTTTCTTCGGGGTTGATTGCGCACTGGGAGATCGCCGCTGTGCCGTCCGCCCATGGCGTCCCAATCTGTCATGCCATTGTTGAAATGTTAGCCAAAGAACATCTTGTTTTGATGTGTCGAAAGAACATCTCATTGCTAGCTCAGCTCTGTATGAACATGTCATGGGAAAGAGTTAGATATGACAGACAGTGTGCTTATGTGGTTACCTGTCTGATTCCGTGCCAATGGATGACCACCCCCTCGGTGTGCAGCCCGTTCTTAAGCTCCACGACGATGGTGTCGCCGGCCTTGGCGCGTATCGTTGGGCCGGGGAACTGGCCGTTGATGCCGATGAGCACCTTCTCCTCGCAGTCCGGCGACCAGAACATGCTGCTCACCTCCCATTTCAAGTGCCTGGCCTTGGCTGCCTCTGCACAATGCAGTGCCAAGAGAGCGCAGCATGCAAAGAACACCACAGGAAGCCGCATGGCCAACAATGGGAAGAGGCTGCTGCAAAGACCAGTAAGTGGAGGAAAGGTTGAATAAAACTGGAAAGGCAGAAATGTGAAGAAGAGCTCGAGAGATGCTGCTGCCTGTTCAAGATGGGAGGATGTCTGCTAGTTTTATACTGGGCAAAAAGGCTTCTCAAAAGACACAATATGCTGCTACTTTTTTAAATTTTCTCCTCATAATTTTCCTGAAGGAAAAGTGAGAAAAAAATCTATCAACTCAGTGGGGTTAGGTCGGGGCCAGATACTTGTTTTGGGGCACCTGCTCAAAATAGGTCCTTTCCTAGCGGCTCGCACAAGCGCTTGAAATGGCTAAACTTTCTTGATTTTTATTGCATCTTTCTGGCTAACGAATAAAGATGTTCATATCGTTCTTGTTGATTTGTGGTTAATTAAATCTGTTCCATGTGACGGTGGTCGCCTATTTCTATGTGTCTACACAAGTGGTTTTCTGCAATGGCCAGACGTCCATTTCCTCATATCTTCTGCCAGTTCACATGCTACATAAATATTCTTTTGGTAGCTAGTGTGCATTCTTTGCAAAAAAAATTCTCATCTTTCTTTTGCTTAAACTAGGAAGGATGCAAAGTTGCACACACATGGTTTTGTTTTTTAACGAATAGAACATTATGGGTGTACATGGCTTTATATGTCATAATTTGTACACCGACGAATTTTTGCCTTTTTCTCTATCAATGCATAGTTGACACCCATAAGAAACTTGAACAATATAACTTTCGTCAATAGTTTTCTCATCCTTGCAAATCGGATAAACAAATCTATACAAGAGTAGTGACCTCGATCATTTTACATTGACCACACAAATTATTAATGCGAAAATGTGCAATTAAACTAGTGGCGCTGAAAATGCTAATGAATAGGAGCAAACTCATACAAATGCTCCATTAGAAATTCGCATCAAACATATGCAAATGTATAAACATTCTAGAGGTATCGTCTTGATATTAATATACTCCCTATTAGAGATAGAAAATGTCCATATGTCGGTGTCACATTCCTTAATTAAAAAAACATAGCTTAGTGGACAATGCCGTTTGCACTGGATAGATGGTGCCCACATACTAATTGATCTTCAATCTTAATTCATCGTGCTCTATTTCGGCAGCTCAAATCATGTTTTCTTCATGCACAATGTATAAATACTCCGTTGCTTTACCTGAAGTGAAGACAATCATTGTGATCTTGCTCATAATCACTTCCGCGTTAGGAGTAAATTAAGGTCGAAACAAAGCAAGGATCTCGGTTGCAGACAGTGCAAATCTACATGGCATGATTACGATACCAGACAACCTCTTTTTTGTTCTGTCCGGCTTTGACCATATTTTGCCATGGAATCATGTACAATGCACGCAAGGTATTGCCAGCTTTCTTCAGCTATTCAATGGGCTTGTCATTTCTCTATTCGCTTTACACTTTGATAATTACTTTTCTTTCGATGGTGTGAATTTTATATTTAATATCCCCTCAGGACGGCACAAAAAAGCATTTTTTTTTCTGATACTCGCTTTACACTTATTTCTCTTTAGCTGTTATTACCTCTATTTCACAATGTAAAACGGTTTGGTAGGACAAAATGGCCTACTAAAATAACTTATAGTGTATTTTGGAACGGAGGTACTCCCTCCGTTTACAATTACTTTGCGTCCTGGGTTTAGTCAAAGTCAAATTTTGTTAAGTTTGACCAAATATTTAGGAAAAAAATATAAACATCTATAATATAATTTCAATACTATTAGAATGATCATGAAATATATATTTCTATTATGTACAATTGATATTGATATATTTTCGTATATACTTGCTCAAAGTTTTACAAGTTTGACTTAAAAAATTGCTAGAATGCAATGTATAAAAAACGGAGGAAGTAGTATAATGTTTTTCTAGAGACTCGGTCACATTGTTTAACTTTGGACAATTATATAAGCCTTTTCTCAGGAACGAAGACTTCTTTATCCATCATTATGTTGCGGCCTGAGTTATCCCGGAGATTCATATCAATTTAGCATTCTTACTTGGTTTTTTTTTAACAGATTCTTACTTGGTAAAGGTTAGATACATATAGCTCTCAGCTTGGCACCACAATCGCCAAACACAGTTTCCTAAGGTCCCGGCAATGCCGAATGGAGCATAGAACAAAAAGCATTTAATATAAGACTTTCTGCACTTTCCTTTCCACGTCACTCACCATTGACTCAGTTCATTGCCTTGTGCCTTCATAGTTTCTTTTGACTCGTGAAGAACCCATTGCCCTGTTAAAAAAAAAAAAACCATTGCCATGTTCGTCACTCTGTCAAACGCTCACACTACAACTGCACCAGCCTGAATTCTCCCCATAAAGATTGATAATTACGTGAATTGAAGCTGATGGCTACTGACTACTGCTAGAAAGTGATGGAACGAAGTCGGCCGGGGTTTCCTGGTAGTAGGCTGACAAATGTCAGGACGGTTGTTGCTAGTCTAGCGTAAGCTGCTTATCACGAAGGTATAAAGTTGGATGGAGATTTTCTGCAAGGAGCCACAAATGTCAAGCGGAGTTTCGTGGAGTACACCATGACACCAACCGGGAGCACAAACGACACACAAGTTTGATGCAACGCTTTATTCTCATTGCCGTTTTGATGTCACTCCTCACTCGCTACAATCCTGCATGTTGTATAACATATCTTTCTTCGGGCTATTTTTTTTTAAATAATACATTTTTTGTTGTTGTGAAATTCGGAAAATATTACGCGTTTTGAGAGTTTAAAAAAATAATATGGCCTAATTTACGCCGCGGACGATAGATCCCTATCGTTGGTGCCGTGGGTCGTCCGTCGGCTGCACGCGGTACAGCACCTGCTCGTCTGCACCGTGGACGGCAGGCCCTGCTCGTCCGCGCCGTGGACGACTGGACCTGCTCGTCTGCGCCGTGGACGACAGGAGCTCGTCGTCCGCTTGCGCGCCCACAGCTGCATGCGCGCTGAATTTCTTTGGCCCCACCGTCGCTTCCAGGTATTTTTTGCCACCCTTTTTTCTCCATACATATAAATAAATCTGCCTACCTAAGACGCGGTCACCGCCTCCTGGTACATACATATAAATAAGTCTGAAAGATATGTCTTAGGTAGGCATGTCTCATACATAAATAAAAAGATCTCAAACATAGATAGGTAGGCATGTCTCTAGAAGTGTTAGCCACGGCGCGGAGGTGGTGGATTTGGCGTCGTCCAACCTAACCTGTGGGGTGGCCGAACGTCACGTGCAGGAATCAGGGACCCGTCGTTGTCCTGCTGTGTTTCCTGTGTGGGCTGTGGTGGAGGAGTGTTGTATGTGCCCATCCAATTGTCGTGATAGTTGTACGCATCTTGCTCACTCCCCCACAGGGATCCCGACGACTGTTGTCCGGACATAGAAGACTGATATCCTGACAGAGGGAACATAAAAACTTAGTGAATAAATTGTATCCCGATTAATATCGAAAACAAGAGATAACAAAATGCATACCATGTGGCTGGGGTGGTGGACGAAGTATGAAGCCCGACGTTGGGCTCTGATGCTGCTGCCCCGACGAACCTCCAGCCTGGTCAGGAGGGGGTGGTCTGGGCGTAGGCTGCGTAGGTAGAAGTGGTCGCGGCTGCTGTCGGTGTCGCTGCGGCTGGGGAGTCTGCTGGGGCTGCGGCTGCGGCTGGGAAGGACGAGGTGGCCGCGTTGCTGCATGGCGCGGATCAACATCAGAAGTACGTGTGGATCAACATCGGACGAGGTGGCCGCGTTGCTGCTGGGATTGCCTATAATCATGTTCTTCTGTATGCATCTCTTGACTGCTCTGGCCAGGATCGTGCCCACCCTCGCCTTCATATGAATTCACCTCCTTTGCCACAGGAAACAGTAGGGCGGCTGGGTTAATGCCCCTGCTTTCACAGGCTTGTAGCCAGCGTACCCACTGAGAGGTCCGATCTATCGGCCTCAAATAGAAGAATACGTCTGTGGTTGACATTGACTTCGTCCACAATGCATGCACACCAACGGTGTATGATTCAGGACTAAGCCTTAAACATCCGGCCAACCACTCTTTCACCTGACTGATCGACCATGTGTGCGGAGAATTAAGTTCCAACTCCGACTGCTGAAACTGACTCAAATCTGCCCCGAACTCATTTGTTAAGATGGTACCAGCACCGTAGTAGAACCGACACTTCACTACATCAGACATCTCTGCTCGCCTATAAAATATTAAGACTCGTCAACAATTAAGTATCACGAAATACCCATTACTACCGGAAAGACTAAATAAAATCGAACGACAGACTAAATATTACTACCGAATACCTAAAAATATTACCGCACCACAAACTAAATACTAACAACTATATAATTGTCTACGACATGACCAACTAAACACTACCGCACGACAAACTAAATATTAATACAAACTTAATTAATCTAGCCAAACATCACTTGCCCTTGAAGCGTGCTTGATTCACCGGAGCAACACCACCACCACCAAAGCAGCAGCCACACCACCACCACCACGACCTCTTGCTCGAGCTATCCCAACCTCCACCGCATCTCCACCATTGCTCCAAACGAGCTCCACCAAATCACCACCCCAAGCTATCCCATGAGTAGATCGACGTTGCCCCTGCTCCCTACTACCTATAGGATGTTGTAGGGCAAAGTTTTTGTGGTTGATTTGATGAAATCGGCCGGGAATCGCCGGAGGAAAACGAGGTCGGCCGGAACAGAGAGAGAGAAACGCGAGGAGGAAGAAAGGGAAACGGCCCGATTCATAACAGGGACTAATCGTCTGCGCCGCGGACGATAAGCCCTATCGGCGACGACGTGGACGATTTCCATCCACTCGAGGACGAGTGACCTGTCGAGCGCGTGGGCGGGCTGGGCCACGGCCTGCTCGTCTGCGGCACAGACGATAGGACCTGGTCGTCCACGGCGCAGACGACAGGCACCTATCGTCCACGCCGTAAATTAGGCCGTATTATTTTTTAAAAACTGTCAAAACGCGTAATATTTCTCGAATTTAATAAAAAATGTATTATTTTAAGAAAATTAGCTCTCTTCGGCTAGAGCATCTACACCGACGACGCTCGCAATAGCCGGTCCGACAACTGTGCTGGATGGTGTTATTGTAAGTGTCTGACACATGTGTAAGCGGCGGCTCCCAATAGATTCTCCCAATAGAATTTTGTCCTCATTTTCAAACATATAGTCTAAATTCAAAGTCTCAGCCATAAAAAAGGTATCATGTTCGGTCACATACTACAACATCGAATGCATAGAAATCAAATCAAAGATGTTGACTCCTCCGTCGGCGCTGGTGTTGGCTCCTCCGTTGCCGCCATTGCCGTTGTTGTTGGCTCCTCCAACACCGTTGTTGTCGTTGTTGTTGGCTCCTCCGTCACTATCGTTTCAAGACCCATTTCACGCAACAGGTGTCGTTGATTGAGCACATGCCAAGCCTTTACCGGCGGAGACATGGTCGACAGGTCGGGTCAAGATCTTCCCTTACCCTTTCATATTTTTATCATAAATTGCGACGCATCCGAAATCGTCTTAATTCTTGATGTGTCGGTTTCCATACCTCGTCAACCCTTAAACCAAAGGGCGACATTCCATTGAACAAGTTGATAGCATACCCACCAGCATAGCCGGCACCATCGATTGGCATGCCGAAGAGGCATTAATTGGTGGTGTCACATTTTAAAGTGGGAGTGGTTGACGTCAACGCAGATGCCGATCTGTCGAGGTTCATGCCAATAGGGAAACATACGGCACTGGGGTCGAACATAGGCTCGCCCTCGACAACCACGGGGTAGAACCGTGAAGCCGGCGCCACCACGGATCATACGGCGATGCACTCCTTGAACTGGTCGCAGCGGAGCACCACTCCCTTGGCTTCAACAGGTATTCAGTTTGTTGCTGGTGATAGCGCTCAGCGCTTGCAACATGGCCGCAATCTCCATCGCCGTCTTCTTGGTTGTCTCGGCGCAGCGCGGTCTGTTGCGGTCGGCCGTGACCATCTTCGTACAGGGCTTCTCTAACTCCCAGGCCGCATCCTAAATCTCGTCTAGCCTCATGCGAGGGCGTAGGACCTCCGACATCGGCGGCGACGACGAACAAAATGCGCCGGCGACGACGTTGGATCGGCGAGAATGAGAGCGAGCAACAAGCGAGTTAAAGGAATGATAAGTGGAAGGGGTAGAAAAGAGGAAAGTGAAATAGGGTTTCAGTTGTGTCAATGACGTGGCGATGTTTGCTATGGACGTGAGACATGGTGGGAGTTCCGGGTTGTGCGGGTTTTCTATGTCCGGCGTCCCAATAAATTTATTGGGTCGGCTACTGTGAATGTCGGTGGAGATGCTTTTTTTTTTAAAGCTGGCAGACGTAGTTCATCATGCATAGCACCAAAATATGAACTAGGAGCACCCGCGGTGTAAAAAGAAGCCTGAAACTACGTCGAATTGCCCTTGATCGTTATCGAGATTATCATTACTCTAGGAAGCGCATGGATACCATTCTAAGACTAGCACTAGAGAATGATAAAAAGATGGACGAAATTCCTGGAACGGGCCACAAACGTCAAGCTGGGTTTGATAGAGCGCACCGTGCGCAATGCTAAATGGACCATAAACCAAACAGGAGTTGACGTAACACTTGTATCAACCTCTTAGCTTTAGATGTCATTCATCACTCATGACTCACGCAGTTCCTCTGTTGTTCTCCGAGTCGTAAAAACAAACTTATTTCCCATTATCACCGTAATAATCCCCTGGGTGAAATCTCCACACAATCAAAGTTTATGAGTGTTATTTTTTAAAGTAGAGGCTATTGGTCCAGCACAACGATTGTATTTTCGGAAAACAGAGCGTTACTAATCCAGCATTGACAGATGATAAAGCCAAGCCGAATTTATCGTAACGAGTCACAAATGTGAAGCGGAGTTCCATGGAATACACGCAATGCCACCGAGATTATTACTCTACGAGGCGGATGGGTACCAGTCTAGGTCTAGCACCAGTGCACCACGGAATGATAAAAAGTTGGACATATTTCCTGGAACGGGCCACAGACGTCAAGCTTGGTTTCATAGAGCGCACCGGACGCAATGCCAAATGGAGCATAAAACCAAACATATGTTAATGTAATCCGCATTCCTCACTGGTGACTGACTCGGTTCCTCTGTAGTTTTCCTACTCGTGACCTCATGGCTATTTCCGTAGAGATGAAATCACTCTTTTTCCAGTGATCTCCATTGTTTTTTTTTTTTTGAGAAATCTACGGCACCAACAAGCGCCAGCCTGAACCATTCTATTTAACTTTGGCAAGCAAAACTGTACAGAATCTTTTCATCATAATCTCCATAATTATTCTCTTGGTGTACTCTCAACACAAACAAAGCTCGTGGGAATAATTTAGAGCATCTCCACTCGCGGCGCCCAAACGGCCGCCCAAACGCCTTCCGGACAGGCCGTTTGGGTGCCGTCCGGACTACTTGGCGCATTTGGGCGCCCTCGCTCCCCACTCGCGGCGCCCAAATTTGCAAATTCCAATGTGCCGCCAAAATACACTACGCCAAAATATGCCGCCAAAATACGCCGGGCTTGCCCGGCGTCTGCTTGTCGCCACCGCCGTCGTCGTCGCCGATCTAGATGTTGTCACCGGGCTGGGGCACGTAGCCATAGCCGGGCTGAGTCATGTCGGGGTCGTCGGCGATCATGTCGGGGTCATCGTCGACCTGGCCGTCCGCGCCGTGGCTGGTTTCGGTGCCGTGGTTGCCGCCGTTCTCGGGCGGAACGAGCCCAAGCTCTTGCAGGATCGCGGCGCGATACATGTTGTGCGCCGCCCTCGCCAGCGGGTCCAAGTTGGAGACGTCGGCCGTCAAGATCATGAAGTCCTGACTCCTCTTCTTGACGGCGGCTTTCTTCTGCTCGAGGTTGATCTTGACGTGGGCCTTCTGCATCAAGGTCGCCCACCTTGCGTTGTTCTCCTCGCGCCTCAAGCTCGAGTTGGAGCAAACATCGGCGAGGACCTTGTCGATGGACGACTGCACTCTGTCCGTCTTTGCCGCAGCTGCCAAGGCCGCTTTCGCCTTCTTGTTCCCAATTGGCCGCCCCTCCGAGTTTTGGGGATCGGCGTTGAGCTCGGCGCGGCCGTTCTTGTTCAAAGTCCGCCGGTGTGCCTTCCATTTCTCACAACTTTGGAGAAGCTTGTAGCAATGCATCAATTTGGAGTCTTTCTCCTTGTTGATGGATTTGTACAACACAAGGGCGTCGATGACCTACAACAAAGCAAGCCGACGATGATCACAATTGTACTTAAACAACAAAACAACAAGGGGATCGCAAGACGGCGGTTGACAAGGATATATACATCTCGGGTACCCTACCGTGAGGGTACCTGGTGCACGTGATGACTAAAAGCCCAAATAGCGAAGATACGACTCGAAGCCCAAGACGAGAGGCCCAACAAGATGGAATAACTTCCAAGTTTAGATATAGACATAGTCGGTTTATACTTTCCTTATGTGTAAACTAGGTCGGTTACAAACTCCCGAGACCCAGCCTATTTAAAGGCTGGGAGGGGTGCCGATCTGGGACCAAGCCATACTCGAACCACCAAAGCTCTTGCGAGATCGTCATCTCGCCGGAGCCACCTTGTAACCTCATAATCTCCAGCGATCAATAACAGACAAGCAGGAAGTAGGGTCTTTACCTCCACCCGAGGGGCCTGAACCTGGGTAAATCTTTGCCTCTGCTTGTCAGCCGACGAAACTACCAGTACTACCACGTTCTCTCCCCATAATCTCAACCCTAGGTCCTTAACCATGGGATTTGATGAGGGTACACCTCGTCAATTGGCGCCGTCTGTGGGAAAGAATAGTGCTGGACTCGCGGTTTCTTCGGTTCCATCGGAAAACGGCGACTCGCCGATCGGATCTACAAACGGCAACTCGCCGGCTGCATCGACAAACCAGAACTCGCCGATTCAGGCAGCACACGGCAACTCGCCGGCTCACTCGACAAACGGCACACGCCAGCTTCACCCGCAAAAACCACATCGGATCCTCTGATGGATTTCGAGCCACACTCGCCAGGATTCCAGGAGGCCTTCTCCGATCTCGAGTCAGGTTTGGGTTTAACCGTTGGTTCGTTCAATTTTTTCGTCAACAAGCTTGGTGTGCAGGACTTGACGGATCCACGCCAACTCGCGACTTCCGCACCCGAGGCTCCATCGGTTGCGGCTCCTTCGACTGCGGATCCCTCAACTGTGTCCATACCATCGTCGACCCTCCAAGCTTGTTCGTCTGCAACAACCATGTCCACACGAGAGATGCGCGAGCTCATTGCAGAACTCCAGGGCGAGGAGGCCGAATCAGCATATCGCACAAACGATCCCGAGCTGGATCTCCCACTCGAGGATAGTTTCGACTGCGGGATCTCCCTCAGCGACTTCGACGAACCTGAAACTCATATCGACAACCACGTCGACTCCGAGATCTGCGCCAACAACAACCTCGACTTCGAGATCATAACAACCTCGCGACGCCGAGATGAGCATAGGCGACGAAGGCGTCGACTGCGAGATCCGTCCAGACGGACCACTCGATGAACATACAGGCTCAGACATGAGCCTCGATGAAGATGTCGAGTCCATGACGGGACTCGAAAGTACATACACATACCCTCGGGTCATACCCAGCAGGTCTACGTTGCCATCGCCGCAGAAACATCAGACACTGCGGCCAGTCGCAGGCCTACAGAATTCCCGTGCACAGTTACTATGCCGGATGGAGTCACAACTCTCACAATCACTGCTGAGATGGCAGCAAAAGCAGATAAAGTCATCAAGGAGTGCACAATGATGCCAGCAGACGCAACACAAGAAGAGATGTTGACCTTCCAGTACTTCAACTGGCAGGAGTCACTTCGACTGAAGCAGATAAGAGCAACACTCGAAGAACGCAAAAAGCAAGCTAGCTTGTCGAGTGCGCGCAGAAGACAGCTCTCCCTGAGCTCCACCGGGCGAGCAGACACAAGACCCAGATCAAGGTTGTCACACCTCTCGCCAGGCGAGAAGGCGGCACTCACCCGCAACTTAGGCAACTCTTCATGACATACGACGAGGAAGGACTGCCGTGCCCAAAACAGCAGCGGTGCTCTTACACCGCTGCAGCATACCTGGAGGCAATCAAACCTCCAGCTGATGACCCCAATGCAAAACTGCATCGCCAGCAGATCAAATCACTCGCCTTAGCGGCGAAGGCCATACGCCAAATTCCAAAAACTCCAGGTGGGAGTCGAGACCGTGCCCTAGTCGACGCGCTCGGGAAGAGCATAATCACAGTGGTCGCCACCACCACTCGAAGGAAAGAAGCGCTCACGTAGGCGCAGGTCCAGGAGCAGATCACGCAGATCTTACAGTAGCGACTCATACTCTGATCGAGATCCCGAGCCACATGGAGCTCTGTGCTTCACTCGACGCGTCCGCGAGACACGGATGCCCAAAGGGTTCAAACTCACATCTGAACAGCCCAAGTACACGGGTCGACAGGAACCTTCTGGGTGGCTGGAAGACTACAGGCTGGCTGTCGCGTGCCAGCGAGGAACAAACACCACGGCCATGCAATACATACGACTGATGCTCGCACAAGGCCCGCCGCGACTCGTGGGATCACTTCCGCGATGACTTCATCAAAAACTTCGAGCCTCTATGTGAGCGCCCAAAAACGTTCGAGGAACTGCGGGCCTGCGTGCAACGTTCAGACGAAACGCTGAGGTCATACATCAGCGATGGACTGAGATACGCAACTCAGTCGGAGTAATTTCAGAGGACATGGCCATGGATGCTTTCATAATGGGACTCGCCAGGAGGATCTCAAAGAAGCACTCGGTCGCAAAAAGCCAACCTCTGTGGCTAGCCTCTTGATGACCGCGACTGAGTGGGCAGACGGAGAGGACATGGCGCGCACCACACGCGGGTCCTCACCCCGTGACAATCATGAAAGCGGCAGTCGAAGCCGCAGAGACTCGTACAGAGACGACCGAAGGCGCAAACGTTCAAAACGTCACTACGACGATGACAGACCCGAATTCATGGCGGCTGGGTTCTCCACACCCCGCAATGACCAGGACAGAAGCGACCGACGGTCGGAAGATCGGCGAGACAGTCGAGATGATCGACGAGACAGTCGAGATGATCGTCGAGACAGCCGAGACCGGGCCAACGCAGTGATAGCTACAAGAGGAAGGACTGGCGCAAGTCACGGGCACAATCTGAGCGATCATTCGAAGAAAAGATGGACGCTGATTGCAGATTCCACCTGTACAAGGGGGACGACGGAAAACTGCGATCCAATCACTCGATGAGAAACTGCAGGGAGTTCGACCAAATGGCGACTGATTACGTAAATCGCAGAAAGGCAGCAGCCACGCAAGCACCTGCACCCGTGCCTCAGCCAAACAACGTGCCTGTTCTGATGGCACCACCTCCACCACCACAGCCTGCTGCAGGCGGAAACCTCGCGGGTGCCATACAGCACATACCTCGGGTGGACGAGCCAGTACCCTCCACCCCAAGGGCAGATGTACATGATACAGAAAGGTCGACCTTCCAACAGGGAGCAAAAACTTCGCACTCGACAAGTAAACATGGCGGTCATGTCACCTCCTGCGGTAACAGAATATTTGAAGGAGCCGAAACTACAATAAGCTTCAGCAAAGAGGACCACCCTCCATCGGTTGTTCGCCAGGGCACTCTGCTCTGGTACTCGACGCGCAAATTGGAGGCTACGCCATGTCCAAGGTCTTCATGGATGGTGGGAGCGGCATAAACATCATCTTCGCAGATACGCTCCGCAAAATGAACAGGTCAGTCGAAAACCTGCCAAGATCCTCAAATACCTTCCACGGTATCGTTCCAGGGAAAGCAATAAGCCCAGAGGCACCATACAACTCGACGTAACGTTCGGGGACAAGCACCACTTCAGGACAGAGTCGATTGAGTTCGAAGTGGTCGACTGGAAGTCACAATACCATGCTATACTTGGACGCCCGACGTTCGCTCGATTCATGGCGGTGCCACATTACGCATACCTCCAGCTGAAGATGCCTGGACCAAAAGGAGTAATCACAGTCAAGGGAACTTCCAAAAGTCTGACTCTTGTGACCGAGAATTCAGCAAAATCTCTGAGATGTTTGGCATGGAAGCAACACTCGCTGATCTAGCGGTCTCCAACGATCGAACACTTATGCCAGAGCACAAAAAGGTGGCAGTCGACAGAGCATTCAATGCCACCAATGACACAAGATCGCATCAGGTGCACCCGACTGACCCGACCAAGACAGTCAATGTCTCGTCGAGTCTGCCTATCGCATAGGAAAGCGCGCTCGTCGAATTCCTCCGTGAGAACTGGGATATATTTGCATGGTGTCCAGCAGACATGCCAGGTATTCCCAGGGAATTCGCCGAGCACTCTCTCCAGTTACTTCCAGATGCTAAACCAGTCAAGCAAACAATGCGCCGCATATCCGGCCCAAAAAGAACTGCAGTCGAAGCCGAAGTCGACAGGCTACTCGCAGCAGGATTCATCAGAGAGATCAAGAAATCACAATGGGTGGCCAACCCCGTACTCGTAGAGAAGAAGCACACAGATATCCTTCGGATGTGCGTAGATTTTACAGCACTCAATAAGTGTTGTCCAAAGGATCACTTTCCACTACCTCGAATCGACCAGATCGTCGACTCCACCGCCGGGTGCGCTCGCTTGTCCTTCCTGGATGCTACTCGGGTTACCACCAGATAAGGATGAAGGAAGAAGATGAAGAGAAAACGGCGTTCATAACCCCACTCGGGGTCTACTGCTACACCACAATGCCTTTCGGGCTCAAGAACGCAGGCGCAACCTATCAGCGCATGATGCAAGATTGCCTCAAGAAGCAAATTGGGCGAAACGTCCAGGTCTATGTAGATGACATCGTCATCACCACAAGAGAGGAAAACACACTACTCGATGACTTGCGAGAGACATTCGCAAACCTCAAACGCTTCCACATCAAGCTCAACCCGAAGAAGTGCACGTTCGGCGTGCCAGCCGGGCAACTCCTCGGGTATCTAGTCTCAGCTCGAGGAATCGAGGCGGACCCGGAGAAAATACAGGCCATCTTGACGATGCAAAGGCCTTCAAAGCTCCATGACGTGCAAAAGTTGGCGGGTCGAGTAGCAGCACTCAGTCGATTCATCAGCAAGCTAGGCGAAAAAGCACTCCCGTTCTATCGACTGATGAAGAAAGCAGATAAATTCGAGTGGACGCCAGAAGCCGAAGCAGCCTTCACGGACCTCAAGCGAGTCCTCACAAGCCCTCCAAT
This sequence comes from Poa pratensis, assembly GCA_947311845.1. Lineage (NCBI taxonomy): Eukaryota > Viridiplantae > Streptophyta > Magnoliopsida > Poales > Poaceae > Poa > Poa pratensis. Next base: position 25,675,474 of record CAMZMU010000089.1, read on the forward strand.
CCTCGTAGCACCAAGGGAACGCGAGCCACTATACCTATATGTCTCTGCAACTAACAGGGTGGTGAGCACTGTTCTAGTGGTCGAACGCAGGGAGGAGGGACACGCCCAAAGCATACAACGTCCAGTCTATTACTTGAGTGAAGTGCTCTCCACATCAAAGCAGCGGTACCCGCACTATCAGAAGCTGGCTACGCCGTGTTCATGTCCTCAAGGAAGCTGACGCATTACTTCTCCGAGCACCCGATCACTGTAATCAGCACTTCAGGGATCGGGGACATCCTCACAAACCCCAATGCAACTGGGCGAGTAGCAAAATGGCTCATCGAGCTAGCACCAAGAGACATCAAGTATGATTACCCGAAGGCCATCAAAGCACAAGTTTTACCCGACTTCCACACCGAGTGGATTGAAGCTCAGCTCCCAGGAGCACCAGATGTGTCCAATTCCTGGACTATGTACTTTGATGGCTCGAAGAAAAACGAAGGCGCAGGCGCAGGTGTCATCCTCATATCACCAAAAGGCGACAAGCTCCGCTATATCCTGCAAATGGGATTCGAGTTCCCATCCAATAACGAAGCAGAATATGAGGCTCTGATCCATGGCATGAGGATGGCCAAAGCCCTCGGGTGCACTCGACTGATGATCTACGGCGACTCGAATCTGGTGGTGCAGCAAACAATGAAGGCTGCGACGCAATCGCAGATAACATGATCGCCTACCGTGACCTGTACAACATCATGGAGGGCAGCTTCGAAGGCTGCGAGTTGCGGCACATAGGGCGTGAGAGCAATGAAGAAGCAGATAAGTTAGCCAACATTGGTGCGACCAAAGCACCAGTGCCACCTGGTGTCTTCTTCGAGCGCATCGAGCACAGATCAATCAAAAAGAAGCGAGCAACTCCTGCATCAGCCGCACCAGCCAAGAGCAAAACACCTAGCACAGAGGACCCACCAGTCGAGGTACTCCTCATCGAGCCAACTTGGACTCAACCTTTCCTCGCATACATACTCCGCGGCGAGGTACCCGAAGACTTCACAGAGTCAAGACGCGTCACTCGACGATCTAAAGCATACACTGTCATCAACGGTGAACTTTACAAACGCAGCATATCAGGTATGTTCCAGCGTTGCATAGCATTTGAAGATGGCCAAGCCATCCTTCGTGATATTCATGCAGGTACTTGCGGGCATCACGCCAGCAGTCGATCACTCGTAGCCAAAGCCTTTCGCGCAGGCTTCTACTGGCCCACAGCACTCAAAGACGCGGAGGACATAGTCAAAAGGTGCATCGGCTGCCAAAAATTCGCCACAAAGCCGCACGCACCCGCATCGGCGTTGAAGACAATACCATTGGCCTGGCCTTTCGCCCAGTGGGGGCTCGATATGGTTGGGCCACTCAAAAAATCCTCCCATGGAGGGCATACTCACCTTCTGGTGGCGGTCGACAAGTTCACCAAGTGGATTGAAGCAGTACCCATCACAAGTTCGACTGCCACTACAGCAGTCAATTTCATAAAATCCATCATATACCGCTTTGGTGTGCCAAGTAGCATCATCACTGACAACGGTACAAACTTCACGGCTGAGGAATTCAAATCCTTCTGCAAAGAGCAAGATATCACGCTCAATTATGCATCTGTGGCGCACCCGCAATCAAACGGCCAAGTCGAAAAGGCCAATGGGCTTGTGACAAGTGGAATCAAGAAGCGCCTCCTGGTGCCACTCAAAAGGGCTGCGGGTGCTTGGGTAGAAGAGCTCCCGTCTGTGCTATGGAGCCTACGCACAACACCCAACGCCTCAACACAATTCACTCCATTCTTCATGGTCTACGGCGCAGAGGCAATTCTGCCATCAGACGTAAGGTTCAACGCACCAAGAGTCGAAGCATACAATGAAGAAGATGCAGACGAGCACTCGAAGACGCAGTCGACTTGCTAGAAGAAGCACGCAACACGGCGCTAGCACGCACAGCTGTCTACCAGCAAGATCTACGCAACTATCACAGCCGTCGACTGCGTACCAGGTCCTTCGAGGTGGGACTTGGTACTTCGACTGAAGCAAAAGAAGGTGCATAAACTCGCTTCTCCATGGGAAGGACCCTTTATCATCACCGAGGTCATTGGTGGTGGAGCATATAGACTGAAGCACGCGAAGACAGGAGAACTCTCGCATAATCCTTGGAACGTTGCGCAGCTGCGCCGTTTCTATGCTTAGATTGATCAGTCGCACAATGTAATAGGCACATATGTCGGATAGCTGCAGGTTTCAGACGCGCTCTTTTCCTTACCAGGGTACCTAAGGGGACTGGAAGGTTTTTAATGAGGCGGCCTGCAGCTTAACATTCAAAAAGGAATATAATTCATGATTCCTCATATTTCTCCCTGCTTACTACTCGCATAACTTGATTTCACAAAATTAGCCTCACCCGAGCACTCGGGGGCTGCGCTATCTCAAAAAGCATGTGTTTCCGCTTGTTCACAACATAATACCCCAGCCGCACTCGAATACTCGGGGGTGGGTCATAAAAATCATACATAAACACAAAAGTTGCTCAAACCACTCAATTATTCGGGAGTTGAGCCTAGAAGCATCAAGTGAAGCTTCAAGTACTGCAAAAATTCATAACCAGTATAGTCCTAATTTTACAGCATGTTGCTTCATACACCCCGCTCAACAGGCTCGGGGGCTGCATACATATAAACAAATAGAGTACAATAATCACAAGTGTTGTGTTTTACACTTTGGGGTCACCCCCCATACACATAACCTACTCAACAGGTTCATCCTTGGGCTCGGTCCATTTTTCCTCCTCCTTCAGCACACGATGGATTAGGACCAATGCGTCCACTCGTGTCTCTTGATAGTGCTCCTCCATCGGCACAGGACCACCACCTGGTAGGGGTGCGGGTCCCATCGCAATCCTTTTCAAATCAAGGTGTGGAAGGTGCGATCGCACAAAGGCAAGAGCAACGTTAGCCCCGCTAATCAGCTGCTCACGCACAAACTTCTTGATCGCTTTGCCTTTTCGAAATTTCTTCAGCAAAGCCACAAGGCCCTGTGGTTGCTCATTCAAAGGAAACAAAGCTTCGTGGACTCGAAATAAAGCCAACCTGCAAGTCTCCAGTCGAATGGCTGTGCGCCAAGCCCGGTCCAGAAGCCTTACCAAAATGGCGCTCTTCGCCCTGTCTGACCAGAAGGGGTGGGCGGAGTACTCAGTGCTACTCGCATGACCATCGAGTCGATCCTGAATTCGTGCCTCCTCCTGTATCGGGTCAGAGCAAACACTTGCGCAAAAGCAAAGGGCTCATCATCGCCCAGTCGAGTCACATTGCAAAGAATAGATCTCGATGATCCAAAAATGTCTTACATTCGAGTTGCAGATTTACTCTCTCCAACTCCTCAAGCAAAAAGGCTTCTCGCTCTGTAGTTGGGGATGGCCTCGATTGCAACTCAGCATACGAATCTTGTGTTTCCTTCAGCTCGCGAGTAACTTCGGAAAGCTTTTGATGAAGAAAGTCCATAATTTTCTGGTCATTAACGCTTCGTGACTTCGAAGAACCACCCACAACAGGGCCAGTCGATGGTTTAGAAACTCGGTTCTACAGTCAGAATAATTCAATGCATAAGGAAGCATAAAAAAGCTCAAACAAAAGGCTCGGGGGCTGCGCCTCCCGAGCACTGAAGTTCATGTTTCATAACAAGACAGATACGATGTCTGATAATTTACATATAGCAAAAGCAAATTGACGCAATTCCTAGACCTAGTCAAACAAAGGGGTCACTGGCTAAGTCGTCGACTTCTTGGAGAAAGTTTTCTTCGCCTGGACCTTGGCTGCCCTTTCTTCAACAGTTGTTACCAGCTGTTGGGCATATGTTTTGGCGGCTTCCATCCAAGTGCCGAGCCCGACGGTTCTGCCATTAGGACCCCGTGGAAACTTCTTTGTGGCTGCGTCAAAATCTGCCTCGACTCCGTGCGCGAGCAATATGAGAAAAGTAGTCTGAGCACCACTTACCATTTGCTCGCGACAGAAGTCAGCGACGGCAGTCCCTTCAGGCTTGACTAAATCAAACTAGCTCTGCAAAGGAAGATGGTAGCTCCTCGCCGGGGAAGAAGCTGCCATGGAGGGCGCCCAAGGCACTCGCCGCCTGCGTTAGCATCTCCCCTGCTCTGCTACTGGTAGCCTCCGAGACAGCCACACTTTCATCAAGTGAGGTGCCAAGGCTTTGCTTGCCAGTAGCAGTCGGGCCATCCATCACGCCTAGCATATGGACAAATTAATCAGCACCATATATCAGAAACCTCAAACATCTAAGGAACAGAGCAAAAATTCATACCAGTTAAACTGGTGCTGGCGGTAGAGAGTCGACCAATTGCCGACTCCTCCCTAACTTTGGCTGCTTTCACCCTCTTCTCCAGATCAGCCACTCGACGGGTGGCGTTGTTCAAATTTTTGCCGCTTCAGCGGCGGCCTCTGCAAAAACAAACGCATATGATCAGCAGATGCAAGAGAAGTCACCCTCAACAAGTGGTGATAGCATAAGGAGATACGCACTCTTTGCAACTTCGAGGTGCTGCTGCAAGGTGGCGGCTTCAGTCTCCTTGTGCACATACTTGGCACCGGCCTTCAGCAACTCTCGCACAAATGCCTGAGTACACGGCATGGGCAAATTCATAACTCAATAACTGAGTTTAGGCAAAAAACAAATCGCATTCGATGAGGATTAAAATTACGGCAAGAACAAACTTACGTGGTCCAAGAAGGAAGAAGTCGACGCAGGGACACCTGCAGCCGCAGCTCCGCTCTCAGTTGGCATAGCTCCGGCTGCACCTGGTCGATTGCTGCAACCTCCGGCTCGGGTGGCATAGCTGTGGCTGTAGCGGCAGGAGTCGCAGGGGTAGGCGGCTGCTCTGGTGGCAGCGTCCGTGCAGTGGACGCTGCGCTGCTCCTTTCCGCCGTAGGTGGCGGAGGCATATCCTCATCCGAGGAAACACTGTTTCACACATTATAAGTATACAAGGTGGTATTATTCATAACATGACAAATCATATGCACATAATACTTACTCTTCAGTAAGGTCGCACAATCGACCAGGTGCAAGCACACCCATGCTCGGGCGCGATTTCTTCGGTGGTCGAGGGGGAAGCGAGCGAATCGGGGGAACCTCGAGTGGCGCCGTCATCGACTCCGTCCTGTCTTCCTCCTTTTCCTCCGAGTCAGCAGTGTCCTCCTCGTCGCGCGTCCGCTTCTGCTTGCCCTGTACCTCAGCATCGCCCTCGTCGGCTTCTGGCGTGTGTGCGGTGGCGAGTGAGGCCACCTCATCATCAGAATCTGCCTCGAAAGGCTCATTGTCTGGCACTAGGCCGCTCTCTGGCAAGGGAGGCATCGACTCATACATTTTGTGCCCCTGCACAAATAAACAGCAAAGGATTAAACATCACACATGCATAACATATCAACTGAGATATAGTATCGACTGTTACCTCTGGTAAAGGGTTGCTGGTTTCAGAAGGAGGCACAGGCGAGTTCATCTCGCAGGGGTCTTCATCAGTCAATTTGGTAAGGCTTCTTACCAACTTCTCCGCCTCCGCATCAGAAAGCTCTACTGCGCGTGAGCGGGTTGGGTCAGAAGGACCACTGTATCCCCACATAGCATGTGCTCGGGCTCGAAGGGGTTGCACTCGCCTCTTGGCCATAATGGCTAGCAGGTGGATGCCCGTGACCTCTCGACCTGCAGTGGTCTGAAGCTTCAGCACCTTCTCCATCAAACTGTCAGCCTCTTCGGCTTCGACTCCGGTCGGCTGGGCAATCCAGGATGGCCTCTTCTTTACCAGAGCGTCTGCGTCAAAGGCAGGCAACCCGAAGGTTTGGGCGCCAATGGTCACATCCTTGATGTAGAACCACTTCTGGCGCCATCCTTGCACAGACTCTAGGAAGTTGATCTTGAAGTACTCGACATCAGGTCGAGCCTGTACTCCAAAACCACCAGGTCCCTTGGTGCTGTGCTGGCGCTTGACATTGAAGATGCGGCGGAACAAACCAAAGTGGGGTGCGACGCCCAGGAAGCACTTGCAAAGAACGAAAAAATACGCAATGTGCAAAAGCCCACTGGGCGTAAAATCGTGCAGATGCACCCCATAAGCGTGCATCAGCGCACGAAGAAAGTTGTGAACAGGGAAGGAGAATCCCCTGTTCACAAAATCCACAAAACAGACCCGCTCATTGGGGCCTGATGACGTGAAACACACGTTCGTTGGGAGACCCCAAGAGGAAGGTATGATGTAGTCAGCAGCAAGTTTTCCCTCAGAAAGAAACCAAGGTTATCGAACCAGTAGGAGCAGCAACTCTTCAGAAGGTTGTCAACGGCGCCAGAAAAATAGCTGTCGAAGGGAGTCTGGACTGTTGACGTGGAATCCGCACACAACACAATCAAACTACTTTGCCCCAACGAAACAGTGAGGATGTCAATCTCACTGGCTTGCTGAAAACAAAGGATTAAACGTATGGTGTGGAAAATGAGTATTAAATTGTAGAGAATGAAAAAGGAACAGTTTGCAGTTTGTGGTTGTTTAATCAGTTTAAAAGAATGGACCGGGGTCCACAGTTCACTAGTGGTGTCTTTCCATAAAAGATAACTAACATGTTGGGTGAACAAATTACAGCTGGGCAATTGACGAATAGTGAGCGCATGACAATGCATATACATGACATGTTGACTACTATGATATTTAATTGGGCATTACGACATAATACATAGACCGTTATCCAACAGCATCTATGACTAATAATCCACCGCCGGGTTGTCATCCGAGTCCCCCGTTGGTATTAAGTTGCAAGCAACGGATAAATGCATTAAGTAAAGTGCGTAATGTAAACAAACACATATGCCCGTGGACATAGCATCGTTAGGTTATCCCTAGTGGCAACAGCACATCCACAACCTTAGAACTTTCTGTCACTGTCCCAGGTTAAACGGAGACATGAACCCACTATCTAGCATAAATACTCTCTCTTGGAGTTACAAGCATCTACTTGGCCAAAGCATCTACGAGTAACGGAAAGCATGCATGATCTTAAATAACATATAAGATAGATTGATAATCAACTTGACATAATATTCAATAGTCATCGGATCCCAGCAAACACAACATGTAGCATTACAATAATATGATCTTGATCATGTAGGCAGCTCACAAGATCTAAACATGATGGCACAAAGTCGAGAGACAACCATCTAGCTACTGCTATGGACCCGTAGTCCAAGGATGAACTACTCACGCATCACTCCGGAGGCAGGCATGGCGATGTAGAAGCCTCCGGTGACGATTCCCCTCTCCGGCAGGGTGCCGGGAAGAGGTTCTGAACCCTCCCGAGCTAGGGTTGACGACGGCGGCGTCTCTGGATCTTTTCATGGATTTTTGCTCAGTTACTTAGGGTTTTCGCGTCGGGGGAATAAGTAGGCGAAAGGGCGGCGGCTGCGGACCCCCGAGGGGCCCACACCACCCTAGGGCACGGCAGAAGGGGGGCCCGCGCCCTAGGTGCGTGTGGCCTCCTGGTGGCCCTCCTCTGCTGCTCCTTCGCTCCGTCAGGCGTGTTCTGGAAAAATAGGCACCCCCGTGTAGTTTCGTCCAATTCCGAGAATATTTCCAGACTAGCTTTTCTGGAATACAAAAACAGCAGAAAACAGGAACTGACACTTCGGCATCTTGTTAATAGGTTAGTCCCAAAAAATGTATAAAAGTGATATAAAGTAGATACAAAACATGTAGCAATTGGTATAAAACAAGCATGGAACATCAAAAATTATAGATACGTTTGAGACGTATCAGGGCCTGGGCGCGGGATTACCTCGGCGCCGGGGATGCGAACTTGCGAGACATCCTCAGGGATCAGCCCGTCGTTTCGCAGGCCGGCGAGCATCCTTTTGCTGCAGGTGGACTTGGTCCAGGCGCCCTTGCCCCTCTTCAAACTGCTGGCAGCGGCAGCGGCGCTGTCTGCCGATGCGTTCGCGGCACTCCTGCCCTTCCGGTGGCAGGTTTCGTCATGGTGGAGGTGGTTGCACAAGCTTTGCTCTGAGGCTATGGCGATGCGAGAGGAGGAAGAAGAAGGAGCGGCGGCTGAGAGCAAATGGCAAGTAAAAACACTATTTACGCCGCCGCACCCTTTTTAACCACAAACGCAAAAGAATCCGCACCGTCGAGGCGAGATCGTGGGCAAATAAGCAAATCTGACAGTACACGTGGCAGCCACGGAGGGCAACCGTCGCCGGCCACTCCGCCCACTACGCACGGGAATCTAGGAACTACCATCATGGCCCCGGAGAAATCGTGCCTGAACGGTCAAATCCAGTCCAAACGGCTGAACAATGGGCCCACAAGACGTGTCACGTCCCATCTCTCGCAGCATAGTGCACGCCACCGCGTGTCAGGTGGCGCAGTCGCCATAAAACGTCATCCCTGATGTCATTGCAGCAAATTTGTTCAGAAAAGATGTCGGGTTCGCCCAAAGCGTATTAATCACTCGATTGTTTGTCGAATGTATGGTCACTCAACTGTCTCTTCAATCAAAGACATATTACTCCCATCGGGAGTATATCAAAAATTTCTTCGACTAAAGATGATCAAGACCAGGTGATTCTGAGATTATCCTCCATTACAAGTAATAAAGCACAATCTCGGGGGCTACTCCCATCGGGAGCGCTGCCGCGCACCCGATAGAATTATGGCAAAAGGTTTTCTTCGACTTACAAAGGTAGTGAAAAATGGTTTTGAGATTATCCTTCATTGCAATCAATAAAGCACAATCTCGGGGGCTACTCTCATCGGGAGCGCTGTCGCGCATCCGATAAAATAGTGTCAAAGTGTCAGTCGACGAATATATCAACTACATTCATATGTAAAATCATACTCGAAACATTCCCGAGTTGCGTCCGTCGCAAATACCTCGGATGCTGCATATATAATGCAAAGGTAAGACCCGCCGAACTTTCGAGCTGGGCTAAGTACCGTTCCAGCAACGTCAATCCTTATACTTTCTGTGTCAGCAGACATGATGAAAAATCCCGACGGACGCGTTGGGTAAAATTCAAAGTTATACTGCAGATCGACTCAGTAAGACCCCCGCGGCCTAGTCGAATCTGATCAGTTTGTTTCAGATTCGAGTCCAGGGACTCGAGTTTGATTGAAAGCTAGTAAGGTGTTAACCAAATGTGTAGTTAACCAGTCCCGATCCGTCGAGTGAACTGGGCCTGCTAAGCTATTATCCCTTGATCATCATAAGCAAAAACCACAATCGATGAAATACTCGACATAGCCAACATGTGCTATTCATACAGGAATTCCAATTATAATATATATAATGCTAAGCATAGGACGTGCACTTACGAACGAGTCCATGCCCGATTCTTCGAGTCAGCCAAGTACTCGGGGGTTACTGACAAGGATATACATCTCGGGTACCCTACCGTGAGGGTACCTGGTGCACGTGATGACTAAAAGCCCAAATAGCGAAGATACGACTCGAATCCCAAGACGAGAGGCCCAACAAGATGGAGTAACTTCCAAGTTTAGATATAGACATAGCCGGTTTATACTTTCCTTATGTGTAAACTAGGTCGGTTACAAACTCCCGAGACCCAGCCTATTTAAAGGCTGGGAGGGGTGCCGATCTGGGACCAAGCCATACTTGAACCACCAAAGCTCTTGCGAGATCGTCATCTCGCCGGAGCCACCTTGTAACCTCATAATCTCCAGCGATCAATAACAGACAAGCAGGAAGTAGGGTCTTTACCTCCACCCGAGGGGACTAAACCTGGGTAAATCTTTGCCTCTGCTTGTCAGCCGACGAAACTACCAGTACTACCACGTTCTCTCCCCAGAAATCTCAACCCTAGGTCCTTAACCATGGGATTTGATGAGGGTACACCTCGTCAGCGGTCACCTGATCCGCCGGGCCCTTCCCGCTCTCCTTCCGGTCGACGATGTTCTCGTGGCAGCCGTGGAACTTGTTGACGAGGCGTTGGACGATGCGCCACCTATGCTCGATGGCGCCTTGGCCGCGCACCATGCTCACCTTGTAGAAGTCCTTGGTGAACCGGCGCTCGTCGAACTCGTCCTTGATCCGGGACCAGTAGGCGGTGCTCGACTGGTTTGTGCCGGTGATCTCGCCGGTAGTAATGGCCTTCCATGATTCGACCATGCACTCGTCTTCCTTGGTAGTCCAGATTGTGCCGCGGCTCCCCTTCTTCTTCTTCGCCGCCTGCTCGCCGACCACAGCGTTGGTCACCACCCCCTCCTCCTCGACCTCATCGTCGTTCTCGGCATCGTCCTCGTAGTACTCCTCATCCTCGTCGAACCCGTCGTCGTCATCCTCCGCCCGGGCGTTGTCGTTGATGATGTCGTCCATGATATGGGCGGTCTCCTACACACAAGGAGCAAGGCCGGTAGCCACACCGTCTATTGTACATGCCATGGCTTCAAAACGCGGGTTCATACCTGCATGAGCTCCGGGGCGTCGGGAGTCATTCCGTCGATCACATGGGAGGCGCCCGCGTCGAATGAAAGGCTCCGACCGGCGGCCGTTTGGACGGCGGGATCTCTCCACATCGCCGGCGAATTCAGATCGACGGGGTGGTTTTGATCCAGGCCACAAGAAGGGAAGATGACGTTGGGGTCGAAGCCGCCGTGATGCTGGCTGTCGCCGTACTCGGGGGAGAAACTGGTGCGAGGCGTGGCGGCGGCGCTGTCGGCGAAGAAGGAGGAATTCGACGGCGAGCCGCCAACCTTGCATCGTAGAGTGGCGCTACTCTCTGGGCTCCCTCCCAAGGCGAATGCTTGGTTCAAGGCGGCGACGGTCTTGTTCATGGCGGCGATCTTCCTTGCCGTCAATGGCGCCGCCGTGTCGAGCCGTTTCCTCTCATTCTCCTTCATGCGGCGCCCAGCACGGCTCTGCGTGTCCAATCGGCGCCGGAGTACGTCGAGGTCCCAATCCTCCTGCCTCATCTCCTCCGGCTTCTCCCTAGGCGGGGGGGGCCTTGCGCTTGACGCCCAGCGTCTTCCCCGCCGCCTTCGTCTCCTTCGCAGCCTTCCCCTTGGGTGCCGGCGGCGCCATGGAGCCGGCGCGGCGCGAGGGCTTTTCTTTTGGCGGGAGAGATGGCGGGAGAGATGGCGGGGAAATGTGATTTCTGCGGACGAATTGGGGGAAGCCGGCACTTATTGCGATCTTGTCTCACTGCCAGGCGTGGCCCGCGCGTCGGAGGCCGACGTGGCGTCGCGTTTCCTTCCGTCCGGGGCCGCCCCAAGCCTCCCCAAGTTGAGGGCGTGAGCTGGGCGTGCCGGACACAAAACTGGGCCGCGCCGGACCGAATTCGCGTTTGGGCGCCGCGAGTGGGGGCGATTTTGTGTCCGGCACGCCCCAAAAGCGTTTGGGCGGCCGTTTGGACGCCGCGAGTGGAGATGCTCTTATGGAAAACAGAGTGCTAAAGGTCCAGCACAAAGATAAACATGGGGGCTACTAATCTAGCATCGACAGATGATAAAGCCAAGCCGAATTTCTTTCAACGAGCCACAAATGTCAAGCGGAGACGGAGAATAAGCAGGTGGACAAGTTAACTCAGCACTTTATTCCCGTTGCCATTTTGATGTCTCTCCTCACTCGCTTCACCACAAATGCCTATTTCTTGACTAGTGAAACATCCTGTCATGCATGGTCTGGCAGAATATTTATGGTCGTGTGTGAATTTGTGGGCACTGCCTTTACAGTTAGCATCCACTAGAAAATAACCAGGAGATACTAGCTACCAGAGTAAACGACGGAGTCAACTGCAAGAATAAAAAAAAATGGAAGTCTTCTCATGCAGAACGTGCATCCACGCCCCTTTACGTCTGGCTTGTACAAATTGCGTTTCATAGGTTGCACCAGTCATATCTTCAGATTTGACGCCCATTTTGATCTTGTCAGGGTAACTCCAACGGCATTCCGTAAGGATGACTCCAACGGGGCGAACCAAACGGACGCGCGTTTGGTCCGCGTTTGGTCCGTTTGGGTCGGCAAACGGACGCGCGTCTGCCCCCTGTCCGGCCATTTTCTGGCAGTGCGCCCAACGGGGCGACGCATCGAGTCCGCCCCCAAATTTTTTGTTTTGTTAAAAGATCATATATGGGCCATTTTCATTTATATATAAGGGGTGGGCCACAAACGGCCATTTTACATATATTTTTTAAAAACAAAAAAAAATAAAAACTGCCCTTCGCGGGCAACTAGTCCTCGTCGTCGTCGAGGATGTAGTACGGCGGCTCCTGGTAGAGGTGCGCCGGGAGGCCTTGTCGCTGTGGGACGGCGGCCGGCGGCGTCGGCGGATGCTCCGCGTCCTGCTCCGGGAGGGGCGTCGTCCAGCTACCGCCGTTGAAGGTCCAGCTCTGCCCTAGCAGGCCGGCTGGAAGGGGCGGCGCCGGTGGAAGGTCCACGTCCATGGGGACCTGCCACCATTGCTGCGGCTCCTCGAGGACCGCGGCCTGCTGCGCCTGCAGGGCCTCCTCCTTCTCGCGGGCGACGGCCTCGAGGATCTTCACCCACCGTTTCTCCTCGTCCTCGACGATGGTGTGCTTGGAGGCCTCGAGGGCGGCGGCGAGCTCGTCTTCCACCTCCATCTTCACGGGAGGCGGCGGCGGCGGCGGCGAGCCAATCCTCAGGGACCGCGCCGTGGACCGCGGCACTGGCGGCGCATCCCGGCGCCGCATGTGCGGCGGCAGGTCCCAGCGGCTAGCCGGCGGCGGCGGCGGCGCCCGCGTGTAGCAAGCCTGGCGCCGCAGGCTGTGCTCGCCGCTGAACCACGTGTCCCAGTTTGGGGACGACGCGGCGTAGGCGGTGTCGTGGGTTCGTCACGTCAGGTGTCATAGATGACTTCGTAGGTGTGGGATTATGCGAGTCAAGCATCTCCGAGCTTGGGATCGCAGGAACAAAGATCAACACAGATTTACCCAGGTTCGGCCCCCTCAATGTGAGGTAAAAGACCTACTTCCTGCCTACCCTAGATTGGTATTGATATGATAATCGAGGTGTTACAATGGAGGCGATCCGATCTGGTACTCGCCGTATGAGCTAGGGTTTGGGGCTTGATAGCTTGACCCGCTCTAAGTCCTGCGAGTTCTCTTTATATACACAGAGGCTCGCTAGGTTACAAAAGGAAACTTCCCCCATAAGGAATACGTCCACAGAGGCCTACTCGGAGACTACTTGGTCTTCACGTCCTCCGGGATATGTCTTCTAAATCTCTCCCCTTATGGCGGTTCAATATTGGGCTCGCTCCCAAGTGGGCCTTTGTCCGTGCGAGTAAGTTAAGTCGCACTGGGCCGCGGGTTAATCCAGAAAGTATTCCCCCGACATTAGCCCCCAAGATTGGTTAGGACTTTACGGTGAGAACCTTCTGACCTCTTGAAATGGTCACTGAGCCGCACTGCAAACGTTCTGACCAATCTTCTGATTTATGCGATACAGAGCTGTGACTTATCTGCGCGACTCATCTCCCCTTCTGGAAATATTCGGTTTCCTTTAATTGTGGACCGTTACTCGTTTTGCGGGCGCAAATTGTGCCGTTGGTTGCGAGCGCAGATCGTGCCGTTAGTTGCGGGTCCCTTCAGTTATAAGCTGCGGCCACCTTTGTCATTATTCACTTGCCCTCGCAATCTCCTCATCCCTAACCGCGCCGTCTTCTTCCTCGACCCGAGCCTAGTTCCCCAATCCAATCTCCCCTTCGCAATGGCGCCCAAGGCGAAACCATCTGACGATAAGCGCAGGATCTCCTGCAACTGGGAAGAATCCTGGGTGACGGAGGAAACTCTTGCAGATCTGGCCGAAGCTGGCTTCTTGCCGCCGAAGGAGGACGTCGTCTGGCGGGCGCCAGGCGATGAAATCGAGCCGCGCCCCAAGCCCAACGAGCTGGTGATGTTCGTGGAGCACGTGGAGCATGGATTCACGCCGCCGGGTTCTCCCTTCTTCCGCAATTTGCTGCAACGCCTAGGCCTTCGTCTTCACGACATCGGGCCCAACTCAATGCTCCAGGTGATCAATTTTCATGTGCTGTGCGAGGACTATCTTGGCATAGCCCCCAACATCGATCTGTGGCTGGCCTCTTTCACCTGCAACAGCCTACTTGTCTCCAAGGGCGGCGCCTACGTTCAGGTCGGCGCCATCTCTCTTCAACGCCATAGAAACTCTTGCCTTCCCAAGCTAGCCCTGGCAAATTGACCCAGGGATTGGCAAAAATCTTTCTTCTATTGCCAAGATACTTCACCGGAGGGCGAAACTCGCCTTCCCTCCTGGTCTAACACCCTCTTCGTGCCTACCGAGGCACTGAAATCAAAACCTCGCGACTCGGCCATGCCCTTCATCAATGAGTCGCTGATCAAGGTCCGCGCCTTAATAGGTCATGGTCTTACTGGCCTTGATCTTCTCTCTTGCTGGACCAAATGGCGCATTCAGCCCGTGAGTCCACGACAGCGATCCTTCCTTGAGTGCACAGGCACCTCTGCTGACGTCGACCGTATCAAGGCTTCGGACTGGAGGTCTGAGGATTGGGTGGAATTCGTCACCCGCGTGACTGAGGAGAAGGACATCTCCTTCGATAAGGTGTGGCTTGCCCCTTTCAGTGTTAACAACAAGCCTTTTGAGGTAACTCCTCTTCTCTGTCTTTTTGCCTTCTTAGTTAAGTCGCATTCCTTTCTTAATACTGCAACTTATATCTTCCTGATCCAGGCTGATGAGAATTACTGGTCGCTGTCTGCGACCGTCGCCGGCACTGCTGCTCCCAAGCGTGCCCACGAAAGAAGTTGATGCCCACTCTACAGGGCAGCGAAACTGCTGATATCCCCTCTGTCGCCTCTGCGGCCTCAGAAGGTGAAGAGACTGAACTGGATGAGGATGACAGTCCAGTGCCAGCCGCGAGTTCTGCCGCGGCTGGACCAACTCCCCGTAGAGCCTCCAAGAGGCTATCTCGTGAGGAGCCAGAGCTTGATGCTCTGGAGAATCCTGAGGCCACGAAGCGTCGCAAGCCTGCTACGGGCGCGACCTCCTCCGCTGCCAGGCGTGTGTACAAACCCACCGCCTCAACTGAAGAAGACATGGGTCCCCACTCTGGTAATTTCTGTTGTCTTGTCATCTTGAATGCTTATTCTTTTTCCTCTGTTGACATGCAAGCTTCTGCTCGTAGATTCTGGGACCCAAGGCCTGTCCTCACCATCAAGTGGCGAGCTTATGACCTTCGTGAAGATGGCTCCAGAGTTAGTGATTTTCCTTGCGCCCATAATATTTTTATTCTGGCTTACGTGCTTCTTCTTTACACAATGCCTTTGCTTTTTGCAGAAGTGCGGCTAAATCCGCGGCTGATCCTGGAGTTGTTTCTGAAACCGCGGTTGAGCCGCACTTATCACCTGCGACTCATACCGCCATAGTAGAGGGCGTGGCTACCACAGATGACTTGGCCACGGTCCCTGTTCTTGACACAGTTGCCCAAGAGGTGGCTTTGGAGGATAGAACGGATCCCCTTACGATCCAAGACGTGGAGAAGGTCAACCCCTCCTCCATAGATGTAATGGCCAAGGATGCTGGCGTGCCAGTGATTGAGTCGCCAGCGGCTGACAGCCTGCGGTCGCCAATTCTGCGTGCTGAGGTTGCTTCCTCCTCCTCCATTAGCCGCGCTGAGAAACTGTCAGAGGCCATTATTGCCTCAAATGACAAACAAGCCATGGAGCTCCGCAAGGCACTGTCTGACCTGTCTGCGACTTATAAGGTAAACTTCTATCTCCACTTTAGCTGTTGATATGTACTTACTAACTGATGTACTCTTTGTAGGAGGAACTAAGCTCCATAACAGCTGCCAAACTCGCCTTGGAAAAGCAGTTGGGGGATACTCCTGCTGAACTGGAGAGGCTGCGCGTGCTCCTTGGCCAGCGTGACGCTGAACTGAAGAAGAGGGAAACCAGGATGGGCGAGCTATCTGATGAAAGCTTCAAGTTATCTGAACAAGCCAAAGCCACCGAGCTGCGGCTAAAAACGGTTGAAGAGAAGTTTCAAGAGAGGGTCCAGCAACTGGACCTTCAAATCAGTGCTCAGAAAGACGCCATCGCTGATGCCAACGAGGACGGAAGGCTCAAGGCTGTTTCCATTGGCGAGCTTGAAAAAAGTTGAAAAAGGTTTCTGATGCCCATAACCTTGTCCACGCCAAAGTGTGCATCATGACTCAAGAGTTAACTGGTATGTTGTGCGACTCATATGTGCATCTTTTTCTCTACTATCTTTGCCTGTATGTTGTAGAGCTGACGGAGACATGCCTCGATGTAGGTGAAGATGCCAAAGAGCAGCGCGGCAGTACTCAAGAACAGCTGGAGTATATTCGCGATTTTTCGCGAAGAACTTGTGATGCCATGAAATCACTGTCTAAGTGCCTGCTGCCGACCAAGCCAGTCCCCGGTGATTCTGAAGGGCTGCTAAAAAGACTGCTTAGGGCGCCTCAGTTCTTTTTGGACTGGAAGGAGTCCTCAGCTCGCACCGGCGCGGCTCATGTTCTTGCTTTGGCCAAGACGTACTATCCTTCTTTTGATGCTGCCAAGGTTGCAAAAGGTAGGCCCTCGAAGAAGGTGGATGGCACCGAACTGACGGCCTCAGAATATGCGCGACTTGGAAGGATATGCGCGGCCACGCGACTGAACTGGTGGAGGGGATAGATCTTGCGACCTATATGGGCAAGTATAATGCAGATGGAAGCAGATGGGAGAAGTTACCCGCTCCGTCATCCAGTGCGGTGATTCCGCAGGAAAAGAACCCCTCTCCAGGCGTATCCAGCTCTGCAGCCCCCAAGCCCGCGACTGAAGAGCCCTCCAGCGAGCCTGCGATTGCTCCTTCTGGCAAGCTTGGTAAGCCGCCTGTTCCTCCTTCCCACGGCCAAAAGCTGCGCACAAATGAAGAAGGAAACAATGGTTTGATGATCTTGGCCCTTAGCGGTCTGTAATAATTGTTAGAATTTATGTGTCATAAGACAATATTATGGTTTGCTTAAGTACTCTCAGCAGTACATGTTTCGACCAATAGGCTGGTCCTTATGATTTGTCTCGGTTTTTCCTCACTTAGGCCCTTGCGCGGCTCAGTATTTCCCAGGTAAAAAGTGCGTGTTCAGGGTCGAGAGCGGCCATGATAGGCAATCAAACTCGATTGACGCCGCACCCCCAGTACTTTGGCCGCATAGTGCAAGTCGCATCCAAGAGAGGTTGAGTATAATCACGATAAATGCCACTTGTTTGGCGATCCCAAGGAATAGGCCGCGCTAAAAAGCTGCCGCACCCCCAAGGGACCAATGATTAAAAAATAAAAGACTCACAGCTCAATTGGTAGTTTGAGATGCTTTATTTCAGAATCATTATATGATACATAGGGTCGGTCGCGCCTAGGTGGCGACCAGAAGTGATGCTTGGGTCGGTTGCGCCTAGGTGGCAACCAGAGATGTTACATGGGTCGGTCGCGCCTGAGTGGCGACCAGAAATGATGCTTGGGTCGGTTGCGCCTAGGTGGCAACCAGAGATGTTACATGGGTCGGTCGCGCCTGAGTGGCGACCAGAATTGGGTCGGTCGCGCCTAGGTGGCAACCAGAGATGTTACATGGGTCGGTCGCGCCTGAGTGGCGACCAGAATTGGGTCGATCGCGCCTAGGTGGCGATCAGAAGTGTTACATTGGGTCGGTCGCGCCTGAGTGGCGACCAGAATTGAAATTTTTAGCCCTGAGTGGCCAGCTTGATGATGTAAACTCTTAATAATTTTGCTGCGGCTGCTGATGGCAACTCGCGATGCCTGGGATGTGTCCTTATTGGCAATGGCTTGTAGCCTTTGACTTCCTTGCCTCCCTTGCGGCCGTAATCTGAAGTCGCAAGTCAGGCAGGTGCCTCTTGGCCTTCACGATGTCATCAAAATTCTCCTGCGACTCGCGCATGGGCGCGCTCTCTGCGATGCAAGCTGCTCTGGCTATGGCCTTGTCGCCTCTTCGCATTCTTGAGCTATTCTTTTGTCGCCATTGATGGTGATGACTCCCTAGGGCCTGGTATTTTAAGCTTTAGGTACACATAGCACGGCCTAGCCATAAACTTTGCGAATGCTTCTCTGCCAAACAGCGCATGATATGGGCTCTGGAAATCTACAACCTCGAACCAAATGTACTCGCTCCTGAAGTTGCTTTGTGTCCCAAAGGCGACCTCCAAGTTAACTCGCCCCAATGGCTGAGCTGATATGCCTGGCACGACACCATGAAACGTTGTTCTTGATGGGTGTAGCTGCTTTTCTTGAAGGTTCATTCTTTTGAAGGTTTCATAGTATAATATATTGATGCTGCTGCCTCCATCCATCAGTACTTTGCTCAACTTGTACCCTGCGACTTGAGGGGCAACCACCAGCGCGAGTTTTCCCTCTTCATTTATTTCTCCTGGGTGATCCTCGCGGCTCCAAACTACTGGTTGCTCGGACCACTTTAGCCACTGTGGGACGGCTGGTACTATGGCGTTAACAGCCTGATTGCGTCGTCGCAGCTTTTGTTCCCTCCTTGAAGTATTCACCACAATGGTATGATACTGACCCAACTGTTTTGGGAACTGTGGCTGATCTGGCTGCGGATTTGGGACGGCGTTGTTGCTGTTGTTGCCTCCGCCGTGTTTACCTTCCTCGTTGTTTTGATGATTGAAGTTTGTGTTGAGTGGCTGTCCATCCTTCCACTTTTTGTAATGATAACACTGTGCCTTCGTGTGGTTGGGTGGTTTCCCATCTTTTCCTATATGGATGTCGCAGGGGCGGTTGAAAACCTCTTCCAAATTAACTGGGTGAAAATTCCTTCCTCTGCTGCTGCTTTGTTTGTAACGAGTGTTCGTATTTGCGACTAACCCTGAGTTTCCTTCCTCGTTTTTGCGCTTGTTATAACTCGCATTGGCATTGCTAGCTTGCTGTTGTTGAGGCTTGCTACTGGCCTTCTTTCCCTTGCCAGTGTTTTCCTCTTCCTCCCCATCAGATGCGTCCCTGGTTTTATCCGAGCTAGCATACTTGTTGGCCGCCGCCATTACCTCGCTTAGGCTCTTGACTTTATCCTTCATGCGACCTAGTTTGTGGACTAGCGGCTCAAATTTGCAATTTTTCTCCATGACAAGGACTGCTGAACTGGGTGGTATGTTATCTGAGGAATGTATGATCTCTGCGACCCTTCTCATCCAGTGGCGACTCGACTCGCCTTCCTTCTGTACACAACGCTCAAGGTCCTCTATGCTGCAGAGTCGCTTGCATGTTCCTTGGAAATTCTTGATAAAAGCTTCCTTCATCTCATCCCAAGAGTTTATTGAATTTGGTGGCAAATTTTGTAGCCATATGTGGGCTGCGCCTTCTAACATCATGTTTAGGTAACGTGCGCAGATCTCTTCGGATGCATTTAGGATGCTCATGCCCATCTCGTAATTGTTGAGCCAAGTAACAGGGTCCATGCTGGCGTTGTAGTTGGCGACCTTGCGAGGCCCTTTGAAATCTGCAGGAAACGGTTCAGACCTGATTCTTTCGCTGAAACAGACTGGGCCTTTGAGTCGCGACGATAGGTTGGACGAAGCTGGCCTTCCTATTGGATTGGCCGCCGCGCGCGGCTGCACAATCTCTATGGGTTGAATTTGCTGAGGTTGATTTTGAGCCGCAGGTTGATCTTCCCTTTGTCGCCTAGCCGAACTCGAGGTCGCAACGTGTGGCGACTCCGCGTGGATGCTTCTCTCCGCCGTTGCTCTGCTATTGTAAGGGGTGGAGTGCAGCCGTCCTGCGTGTTCGGACATATTCGCCTGCTGTATTACTGCTGTGCTCAGCATCTCAATGGCGCGCCGTGCCTCTCTGTCCATTGGCGTGTTTCCTGCTGGCGCTAATCTGGCCAAGATGTTTGTGGCTGCAAAGAGATTCTCCACTGGGCTAACATAATGCCCTTGCGGCGTGTGGAACCTTTGAGGCTGCTGTGGCGACTGCTGAACAAAGGTTGGCTGCGTCAATGGCGGGGGCATCATGGCCCTGTTGTTAGCCTGTACTATGGCCCTTGATCCAGGTATCTCTGCTACTCTTGGTGCTGCGAAAGATGGAACCGCTGGTACGATTGATGGTACAGCGATTGCTTGAACCGCGGGCGCAGCTAACGGGGCCACGGACCGCATAACCATGGCAGATGGTGCCATGTGTGCGGGTACCGCGACTGAAGGTTGTGCGACCCCTGACCATGCGACCGGGTGCGCCGTGTTGGTGGCGACTGATGGGATCGTGTTGGTGGCGGCTGACGGACCGCAATTGCTGGTTCAGCGGTAGGTGATTGGAACAGCTCCATAGGGTTTACTGTTCCTGGCTGCAGGCGACTCGCGTGGCGTCTGTGTGGCAAGGTGGCCTGTATTCCTTGCAGAGTATTGGTTTCCTCGATGAGTCGCAGTTGCTCCTGTTGGAGGCGCTGTTCCTCACGCGCCAGCCTGGCTCTCTCATCTGCGATTCTCTGGACTTCATCATATAGCCCGATCCTGGTAGCCTCCAATTCTGTCACCCTAGCAGCCGCGTTAACCGCAGATATTGGCGTAAACAACACGCTTCCCTGTGGCGGCGTGACCGCTGCGTTGGGGGTTACCCTTGACCCTGATTCCGCAGGCGCGACTCCAGGTGGAGTCTCTCTGTTTGCGACTCCTGAGGCCGCGACTCCTGGCGTCATCGCAGCGGATGCCGCGACTCCTGATGCGTCTAGCGCGGCTTGTTCTGCTGCTTCCGGCGGTGTGGGGGCTAAGCTGCCTGGTGGCATGCCCAGCCCTTCGTCGCTTCTGTGGTCCTGTAGACCCCTTCACGTGCCGATCTTCTACAGAGGGCGAGCCACTATCCACAGGGCCTCCGCATAGCCTTTCCTCAAGGACATACTCAATGGATTGGCCTTCTTCGTCTTCGAGAGGCAGCGACTCGTGTTGATAGATTCTTCTTCTTGGTCCACTGTTACCGCGACTCCTTCTTCTGAGTCGCCATGTTGCGATGGATCCTCTGACTCGCCGCCAATGAAGCCGACGAAGACGTTGATGGATCCAAAGGGGATGACGTGGCCGGTCTCCAAGTAATCTGCTTCCGGCCCCCAGCTTGAATCGTCGATGAGGGGTGTGCCATTGACCGTGATGATACGGCCAACAACAAGATCTTCAGCTCCCTTCATGGATCCTGCGCGGAACGTGACGCTCTTGACCGCAGGCCCCACGGTGGGCGCCAACTGTCGTGGGTTTGTCACGTCAGGTGTCATAGATGACTTCGTAGGTGTGGGATTATGCGAGTCAAGCATCTCCGAGCTTGGGATCGCAGGAACAAAGATCAACACAGATTTACCCAGGTTCGGCCCCCTCAATGTGAGGTAAAAGACCTACTTCCTGCCTACCCTAGATTGGTATTGATATGATAATCGAGGTGTTACAATGGAGGCGATCCGATCTGGTACTCGCCGTATGAGCTAGGGTTTGGGGCTTGATAGCTTGACCCGCTCTAAGTCCTGCGAGTCCTCTTTATATACACAGAGGCTCGCTAGGTTACAAAAGGAAACTTCCCCATAAGGAATACATCCACAGAGGCCTACTCGGAGACTACTTGGTCTTCACGTCCTCCGGGATATGTCTTCTAGATCTTTCCCTTATGGCGGTTCAATATTGGGCTTGCTCCCAAGTGGGCCTTTGTCCGTGCGAGTAAGTTAAGTCGCACTGGGCCGCGGGTTAATCCAGAAAGTATTCCCCCGACAGGCGGGGTCGGCGCGGAGGGACGCTGGGAGGCGGCGGCGGCGGTGGTCGACCTCCAGATCGCGGGACGCACTGACTCGTGGGCATAGGCGGCACCGGGATCCGCTGCGGGTTCAGATGCCAGCCCTCGCAGAGCTTGACATCTGGCCATGGCAGCGGGCACGCGTGCTCCCAGTACCAATCGCAGTCCTCGCGTCACACGTACACGCGATCGCGGCGTGCGATCTGCGCGCCCGGCGGCGCGAGCTCGAAGGCGGCGGGGGCCTCCGGCTCCGGGGAAGATGGCGGCGTCGGGGATGGCGTGCGGAGGCGGAGGCGGCGGCGGTGGCCAGACGACGACCCCGCCTCGGCGTCGTTCTTAGCTTTGCCGAATCCGGGCCACCGGAGCGGCATTGCGTCGCCGGCGAGGGTTGCGGGCTAGGGTTTGGTGGCTAGGGTTTGGTCGCCGGTGAGGGAGCGGAATGGGGCAGTGGAGTGGGTGGGGGCTGGCCGTCCCTATCCCCTGGCATTAAAAAGGACTGGGCCAGGGGTAGGCTGACCGGCGCCCTGTCACTGACAGGTGGGAGCAGGGAGGACCGACCGCGTGGGCGCGCGGACGCGTTTCCAGTCCGCCGCGCGTCCGCGCCCGACGCATCGGTGACCCAAATTTGGGCCAACAATGGGTCGCGGCGGACAGAAAACCGGACCGTGCTCCGTTTGCGTCACCCCGTTGGGCCCTGGTTTTCGCAAAAACGGACTGGAACGGACCGACGCGGACTCGATGCGTCGGCCCGTTGGAGTCATCCTAATTTGTTAAAGATTTTGGACACAATGTGTCCGTTTGGAGATGGTTGGACATATGTCCGTGGATTATGTGCCATTGCTCCTAAAACAAGCACCTAACATGTATGTTTTGTCTATGTCGTATATATCTTCCTATAAACCATACAAATCTTTTGCTAGATAATTCGCTGCTGCCGACGGTGACCGCCGCGTATCTCGCCGTAAGGTTGGCGGTGTCGACCTCATACAGATCCGCCTCGTGGATCCACAAGGAGGGGAGCACCTGGAATCAACTCTAGGTCTGAGGTAACGCTAGAATAGTTCAAGATCGTACGGATGGGAAAGAAACACCGACTCGTCGGCGATAGCCAAGGCGGGGGGTTCTTGGAATCTTGGAACTTTTTTTTCGGGTACGGGAGGGGGACGGAGGACTGGAAGGGAGCTGGGCCACCTGCCGGTCTTATATCATGCCCGAGGGAGAGAGAGCGGGTCATGTTCACTCCTCGTGCTTCCTCTTTGGGCGAGAAGGAGCAGACACGGAGTGGTCGTAGCCGTCATCCTTGAAGCGCCGCAACCGATAGACCCTCCTCACTAGGATGTCGTCCGTAGTTTGATCGGGATCCCCAACACCAAGTTGCACGAGCACCCATTCTTGGTGCCCTCTGCACGATCGGCTTGGTGTGCCCAGAACATGCCGCCTTGCTCTATCGCGGATAATTGATGGAGCCATTTTGGGCCTGGGGCGAGTTAAATAAATATGTTATACTAAACTTTTATACTTGTTTGTGACTTAATTTAGTCATGTTATTATCTTAACGAGTATAGTGTTTTATCTATTAGTTCCATACTTATCCATATTTGAATGTTTTGTAATATTAACTATATTATTTTTATCATACAATTGCAATGTATATCAATAACAATTGTGCTCTGAGAAATTTAAATAGTGTGTCATAATAACGGTTCTCCTTGTTTTCTTATAATAACATAACTTATGTATATATGTATCTTCATATATGTGCGTGTGTGACCGAGTCTACTTTAATATCCTTAGTATCATGCTAAGCTCTAATAAAGAAATATATTACTAGTGGTTTCTGGTGTATGATCAGGTGCACATTTATATAAACTTCTAGATTATAAATTTAAATATCGATAAATGAATTTTGTAAGTTTGACCTGCTTTTTACTTGGTATTGAAATAGTATCAATCGTCGTAATCAACGGATAATATACTTTACATATGATTTCATTGTCGTATATGCTTGTATGCAATGTCTTTGGCTTTATCTGTTGTATGCAATGATGCGTGTAGACACACGTTCGTTGGGAGACCCCAAGAGGAAGGTATGAAGCAGTGTAGCAGCAGTTTCCGTCAGTATGAAACCAAGATTTAATCGAACCAGTAGGAGCAAGAAATCACTTCTGTAGGTTGTCAACGGTGCCAGAAAAGAACTGTTGCAGGGAGTTCTGACTGTTGACGTGGAACCTGCACGCAAGACAATCAAATTTCTTTGCCCCAACGAAACAGTGAGGTTGTCAATCTCACCGGCTTGCTGAAAACAAAGGATTAAACGTATGGTGTGGAAAACAGTAGTAAATTGCAGAGAATGAAAAGGAACAGTGTTTGCAGTTGATTGTATTATCAGTTTAAAAAGAATGGACCGGGGTCCACAGTTCACTAGTGGTGTCTCTCCATAACAGATAACTAACATGCTGGGTGAACAAATTACAGCTGGGCAATTGACAAAATATTGAGCGCATAACAATGCAGATATATGACATGATGATTACTATGATATTCATGTGGGCATTACGACAAAATACATAGACCGTTATCCAACTAAATCTATGACTAATAATCCACCGCCAGGTTGTCATACCGAGTTCCCCGTTGGTATTAAGTTGCAAGCAACGGATAATTGCATTAAGTAATGTGCGTAAAGTAAACAAATGCATTAGACCTAACGGCGTACCCTTAAGCTAAGCATCGGTTATTTTATCCCTAGTGGCAACAGCACATCCACAATGTTAGAAGTTATTGTCACTCTCCCAGATTACCGGAGGCATGAACCCACTATCTAGCATAAATACTCACTCTTGGAGTTACAAGCATCTACTTGGCCAAAGCATCTACTAGTAACGGAAAGCATGCAAGATCATAAATAACATGTAAGATAGATTGATAATCAACTTGACATAGTATTCAATATTCATCGGATCCCAGCAAACACAACATGTAGCATTACAATAAGATGATCTTGATCATGATATGCATCTCACAAGATCTAAACATGATAGCATAAAGTGGAGAGACAACCATCTAGCTGCTGCCATGGACCCGTAGTCCAAGGATGAACTAATCACGCATCACTCCGGAGGCAGGCATGGAGATGTAGAGCCCTCCGGTGATGATTCCCCTCTCCGGCAGGGTGCCGGGAAGAGCTTCTGAACCCTCCCGAGATAGGGTTGACGGCGGCGGCGTCTCTGGAACTTTTCGTGGATAATGGCTCGGGTATCTAGGGTTTTTGCGTCGGGAGGAATAAATAGGCGAAAGGGCGGCGGCTGCGGGGCCACGAGGGCCCCACACCACCCCACGGCGCGGTTGGGGATGGGCCCGCGCGGCCCCATGGTGTGGCTGGCTCGCGGCCCCCCTCCGTGTCTCCTCTGGACTCCGTCTTCGTGTTGGAAAAATAGGAGGTTCTGTCCAATTTTCGTCCAATTCCGAGAATATTTCCAGACTAGCTTTTCTGGAATACAAAAACAGCAGAAAACAGGAACTGGCAACAGGTTAGTCCCAAAAAATGCATAAAAATGCTATGAAGTGTATATAAAAATGTAACAATTGGTATAATATCAACATGGAACATCAGAAATTATAGATACGTTTGAGACGTATCATGCAACGATCTATTTCTCAAATAAAAGGTCAAACACAAATTAAAACATGAAAACCTCGCAAACATAGCAGAACATATATCCTCAAGAGACAGACTAATAGTCTAACTAAAACTCATGGTTATCGGTCGGATTGGTTTGTTTCTACGCGGTACATGATATTGCTCCGTTGTGTCGACTTGCTCCAAAAGATTAATATTTTTCAGATATTAAATAATTTTTTGGCAGTAATGCCAAATATATAGTACAATAGTTTCTAATATATTTCAATATTAGAGGCCCTTTTATTGTGGGCTCCTGGGCGATCATGCGCCGAGCCTGGATGGAGCACCTGACATCCCGGTGTGCTCGGAACGACCCGCGATGTGCGGTGGACCGTTGGAGGACCAGTGCTTGCTACGTCCTCTCCACATGTGCCCGACATGCCGCACGGGCTCTGTGGTGTAGCAGCCACCAGTTTGTCCTTCCGCTGCGCGCCCGACGTGCCTTGGTCCAGTGGCGAAGAAGATGCGCCCAGAACCGTCTCCTCAGACGACCCTGGGGCGCTGTGCTCCGTTGGCGGAGCTATGATACGTCTCAAACGTATCTATAATTTTTGATGTTCCATGCTTGTTTTATACTAATTGCTACATGTTTTACATACACTTCATACCATTATTATGCATTTTCTGGGACTAACCTATTAACAAGATGTCGAAGCGCCAGTTCCTGTTTTCTGCTGTTTTTATATTCTAGAAAAGCTAGTCTGGAAATATTCTCGGAATTGGACGAAAATTTACGGAGGCCCCTATTTTATCAGAAGACACCTGGAGTCCGAAGGGGAGACGAAGTGGAGCCACGAGGGCCCCACACGTGGGCTCGGCGCGGCCAAGGATCTGCCGGCGCCCAGGGGTGGTGTCGTCACCTCGTGCACCGCCTCGCGACGCCCTTTGGCCTATATATTGCTCCTACCCCGAAAACCCTAAAAGAATCGACGATTTCCCCAGAAAAGTTCCAGAGCTCCGCCGCCACCAAAAACTCTAATTCGGGGGACAGAAGTCTCTGTTTCGGCACCTTGCCGGGACGGGGAATTGCCCCCGGAGCCATCTCCATCGACGCCACCGCCATCTTCATTGCCGTTGCTGCCTCCCATGATGAGGAGGGAGTAGTTCTTCATCGGAGCTGAGGGCTCTACCGGTAGCTATGTGGTTTATCTCTCTCTCCCATGATGTGATCTTTATGTGATCATGAGCTTTGTAATCTAGTTGAATCCATAGATGTTACTCTTCATTATATTATGAATATGCTACTCAAGTTGTTTTATTAATGTAATCTCCGGAGTCACCTTTGTCCCACGGTGCGAAGTTGACAGTGTGCGCCCCGTGTGTGGCTCTTAGGCTAAAGATAACAGGAATACTTATCATGAGTTATTATTTGCGTTGGATGTCTCTATGAAATTGCGGCGTTTGTCTAGTACTATTTAGGGCGCTCAAGTTGACAGTGTGGGATTCCCTAGACGTGGAATGCGACTTTAAGGTGTGCTTTTATAGCCCTACGCGGTGGATTGGTGTTCGTTATCCAACGAGAGAATAACTCAGAGTAGCATAGTGAAGAGGAAATATCTATGTATTCAATTATATTATTATTGTTGAGAGTGTCCACTAGTGAAAGTATGATCCCTAGGCATTGTTTCTAAGCATTGAAACACCGTTTACAACCAGTTCTGCTACATGTTTGCTTGCTGCCATTTTTATTTCAGATTGCAATTACCACTTATAATCATCCATATTACTTGTATTTCACTATCTCTTCGCCGAACTAGTGCACCTATACACCTGGCAAGTGTATTGGGTGTGTTGGGAACACAAGAGACTTCTTGTATCTTAATTGCAGGGTTGCTTGAGAGGGATGTCTTTGACCTCTACCTCCCTGAGTTCGATAAACCTTGGGTGATTCACTTGAGGGAAACTTGCTGCTGTTCTACAAAGTTCTGCACTTGGAGGCCCAACACTGTCTACAAGAATAGAAGCGTGCGTAGACATCAAGCTACGCTAGGAACAGAACAAGGGCTCAGGGCGCGGTGCTCCGGTGGCGGACCGGCGCCCTGAACGGTCTCCGTGTGTGTGTGGGTGAGCAGCCGCCGCCACCATGGCCTTGGCCGCTGGTTTTTCCGGCGTGAAGTATACCTTGCATAGCGCAAGCGTCTCCTGGTCTTCTACGCCACCAGGTAGGCGCAGCTCCACCATCAGCCACCCATATATACCGAATCGGGTGGCTCCCTTCGTCCTTCTCCGTAAAACCAAAGTTCTGTAAAACCAAAGTTCTGCTTCTGGCCGACCAACTCGCGGCGGACGCAGTTGACGGCGACGACTGGCTTCGCCGCGCAGTTGGACCACCAACATCTGCGTCCTGAGGGTACGACGCGGTGATTCTGATGATTATAGCCTTCTTGGTGCGTATTGGCGTAAATAAGTACCAATTTGATTCGCTGCTGCCGGCGGTGACCGCCGGGGTTCTTTGGGTTCTTGGAATCTTGGAACTTTTTTTCTGGTATGGGAGGGGGATGGAGGACTTGAAGGGAGCTGGGCCACCTGCCGGGTCATATATCACGCCCGAGGGAGAGAGAGCGGGTGTTCGAATATCGGACATCTGAGATATTGCTCTTCCTCAGCTAAAAAATATATTGTTCTTCCTTTTCTTTTTTGTTTAAGCTCATTTATTTATTCATGTAATTTCAAAGAAGAAAACTATTTAATTCACTCCAATAATATACTCTGTACAGCGGAAAATATTTTCTGAGAAGAAGAATCAAATGGTGGGGTCACAAGTCCAGTTTTATAGTGAAAACATAGAAATCTATTATATACTAAAAGCAATATACGGAACTCTAACAGATACATCACGTTAATCTACATAGGTTATAAATATATAATCCATTGATTTTAGTTGTGATGGCTGAGATTAAAAAATACAGAAGTTACGTACACCATTAATCGCGTACAAAAGAAGTTGTTTTCAAGCAAATCATGTCCCGTTTCCTAAAAAAAAACATCACGTCCCTCAAATAAATATCACGTGCACATGCCTCCAAGCTCCAATAACTCACGTAACCTTAAAAAAAATCATGTGCACATGCCTTCAAGACCGCAACAACCACGTAATATATTTTTTATTTAGAAAACTCACGTGACAATATCTTTGCACTTACTTATCCGGCAGGGATTTTCTGACTTAGTATAGTGACTTTGGCTCATTGACATGTGGGTCCGATGGGCCCTGCGTACCAGTGATTCAAAGTCAGGGAAAAGTTAGAGGGCTTAAGTCCGAGAATCCGTGCTTGTATTGAATATTTCTTCAAACCTGTACGATAGATCTAATCTAATGCACGATAAATATCCATATAACTTCCATTTTTAAATCATCTGACCTTTTTTTTTGTGAAACACAGTACAACGCAAACGCTCACATACACGCGCATACACTCACCCCTATGAACGCACACACGCACACCCTACCCCTATGAGCACCTCCGAGAAACTGAGCCGGCGGTTGAGTCTTGAGATTGACGAAGTCACCACGGGCGTCTCGCTGTCGACAGGAACGTCACCTCCCACTGAATAATATTCCGACTAAATGAGAAACACCAGCGTCAAACCTGGGGTTTGAACTCTGGTGGGCTGGGGGTACAACCACCCTCCTAACCATCTTGCCACAAGCAAGTTCTCAATCCATCTAACCGTTTAATGTTTTGTTCAGCATGATTCCACCCTCCGTATTGATGGCACGTAAGAAATAAACTTAGTCATCTTATTCTAGCGTGTCAAGAGGTGACTCTTTTTCTTCATTTTTTCCAAAAGGAATCTGCAAAGAACCAAGCTACCCATGTTTTAAAATAAGAAGTGATAAAAGTGTATTTATATATGTATGCATAATTGAGAATAAATAAAAGCTAATATTGAGTACCATTAAGATGTACACATGACTACGTGAGCACACTAACTCTATTGAGTACCATTAAGATATACACATTAAGAAGTGATAACAGTAAGAAGTGATAACAGTATTTTTTTAGAAATATTGAGTACCATTAAGATATACACATTAAGAATTGTATTTAAAATAAGAAGTGATAACAGTATTTTTTTTAGAAATATTGAGTACCATTAAGATATACACATGACTATGTGAGCACGCTAACTCTATATATTTACACATACTTATATTTCGTCCATTGACGATTTGATTAGAGCAGTTTCGAGATTGACAAAGTTCCCTAACAACAAGAACATCGGCTCATATAAAAAATAGTGATCGTATTTAAGTCTACAAATATGCTGCAAATCCCGAGGTTTAATTAAAAATAAAAAGACAAGCCATGAAATTCATTGGTTCCATTGAGACTGCCTGATAAGGGTCGATCCATAGGAAATCACTAAAATAGGATTTATTCCGTATGACACCAATTCAACCCTTACATTATCATGGAGAATACACTACATAACATACCTAAAATACATTAGGAGATTTATTAGTGCCTCTCTCACCTCTCAGAGTGCTTATCTATTCTCAAGAGTGAACATACCTTGGCAAAGTTTTTTTTTTCTTTTTTTAGTGAAACGGAAAATTCGGAGATCGGGTTCGAAGCAAGGGATCCTGAAGTTAAATAGGCGGCTACTTTATAGTGCATCGTCATAATTGAACTATTCACATGACAAACAAAAGTCTATTGTAAAATCAAAACATGGTAGACAAGCACGATATGGTAGAAGAAGATAGACATGTGGGAAGTTAGAACCAACATATCATCATAATTATGTTTGAACAAATCACAAGTCGATAGATTTCCATAGCTCTATTTAATAAAATCACAGTCAATAAATCATGATAATTGTACCATGCCATAGATCTTCCAAAAGTATATAATTGTTTTGTAAGATGACTTATACTCATCACAAATGAAATATTTCATGAGTATGCTTCAACGCAATACGGTTTTCCTATGGTGTTATTAAGTAAACTTTTATATCAGTTTGTTTTGGGATTCTGATAAATTTAATGGGAGACATCATTGGAATTTGCAAAAATGTATACAAAATTACGACTAATGAAGATGCCAAAACAATGTTGTCCATAGCAACATAGTCATGTTTCAGAACAATAAATATAAAAGAACGAGACTAGATAATTATTGGTGTGAATAGTGGGTTTGGCAAGGAAGAGATAAATCATGTGAATAAAAATATCGTTCTAAATTTGTATCCGGTATGGGGATGCTTCAAGGAGCGATAATAAACTATTTTCTAGACATTGCAGTGCAATTAAAAACATTATTTGTGGGATGACTCGAACAAAAATTGGTGACTAATTAAAATGTAAGAACTATGTATTATCCAAGTAATGTTTTAATTTCAATATTTTACATGAAACTATGTGCCATCTCAGTGCATGTATTTATTTATTACATGAACATACAAATATGTGTTAGCGAGAGAGTACAATGAAGAATGGGGTATGGCCGGAACTGCGACAGACTATATATGAAAATAAAACTACCAACAGTTAAAAGCAACGAAAAAAATAGCACGCTATTTCCCGGTTAATAGCATGATATAGCGTATTTGGAGAGGCTACGCTATATTTAGCCTAAAGTTGACGCTACGGCGCTATTTTCGTCTTATACGCTCGAAACCACACTAAACGTGGTAACGTTATAGCCACGCTAACAAAAAGTCTGGAAATAACGTTAGGTGATGATGATGGCGGGCAATCTGGTGGTTCTTCTAGTTATTCTGAAGATGATGTCAATGATTCTGATTAAAGTTTAAAATATTTATCTTTAGTTTATTACTTTTTCATGGTTTTAAGCCTCATATTTGTATTCGTGCCATGGATTTGGCCTTGACATTTGAATACGGTTACCTGGTTATGCATGTATTGTTTCTGGAAAAAAAATTAGTGCTAAAATCCTTAATATTTGGGCTATTTCTTACAACTTTTTCATCACGCTATTTTATATGTAACCTCGCTATATCACGCTATATCTTGTATAGCTTCTGATGGAGGGCCACGCTATTTTTGATAGCACGCTATTTTTTTCCTTAGTTAAAAGTAAACAACCTTCTAGAATATGTGACATGATTTTTTTTTTGCAAATGTCAAGAATACCTACTCTCTCATATATTAAAAGATTCTATGCATGTGATATTTTATCTCTCATAATATTTACAACACGTATGCAATTCTATGGTTTAGATTTTCGTCTTTCGTTATCCATGAAACCACAAATTTAGTTTATTAACAGATTTAATACCCTTAAGAAAATGCCCTCACATTTGCGAGGGGCACCTTGCTAGTGTACATAATGATGCATTTATCACATATAGTGGATTATGGTATCTCTGTGTCATCCTCCCCAAGGGAGAATTAAGGGATACTTTTCCTCCGGCGAGGTGCTCTCCTACTATGTTGATGAAGCGGATGGTGGTGGTGACCCATGCATCTCGGGGGGTGGGTAGCTGACATTTGCTAGGCGTACTCGGCCAGGCATGGTCGTGCAACAGTTTGGTACTTATGTGTAAGGGTTTGAAATCTTTGAGCCCTAGACCTGGTGACACTGACTGATGGATCAGTATGCGTACGCATCCATACACTATGAAATTCGTACATCTTGATGGACCCGTCTCTGTCACTAATGTTCATGGTGGCTTCCGTCTTCATTGGCGGCGAGCGATGCCACACCATCAGTGGCACTAGCCTCCACGAGCGGTGGCCACCGTGACCTCCTAGTAGGCGGCGTTTGTGGGATGGAGCTGGTGGATCCTCAATAACCGTCTCTCCTCGTCACCATGGACCATGATCATCTCCCCCCACCTTTTTTTTCCACCAAATCATGCAGAAAATAATATACAACCATGGGAATAGAAGGAGGTCAAGAATGGAAATAATTTTATGCAAACATGGTTGAAGGAGACGGTCATACTTTTGATGATGCGTGTTCATGTCAAGAGGTTTTTTTTTCAAGACCGGAGGGGAATAATCCCTTGGCTTACTTTTATAGAAGAATTAGGTGAGCACACGCTAGTATTGCGAGTATGGAGGCTCGAACCCAGGCGGGCAGGCACGCATCAGCCCATGCCTACAATCCCGGCTACGCCGTGGTTCTCATGTCAAGAGGTGGAAAAATAGGTGACCGACCATACCTTATGCCAGTAAGTGGATATACAAGATTTGCATATGGGCTTTGGTGGGCCAACCTAATTTAATCAGGTTAATTAACTTATTATGAACAATAGACTATATAAATTAATCTTTTGAGTTTGGGGGAAGGGGTGTACCGAATCAGGGCCCGTAAGCAAGGGGACAAGTTAACTTGACAGTTTGTTCACTTTGCCGCTTTGATGTCTCTCCTCACTGTTTCTCCCTGTCTTTCTCTACAGAATATCTATACTCACGCGTGATTTTGTGTGCACTGTCAACGATGTGAAAATGCAGCGGAACAATAAGGTAACTACCAAAAGTGAACAACGGAGTCAACTGTAGGAACAAAGAAAAGGAAGCAGGTTTTCAAACCAGGTTGTACTCCTACAGATTTCGTTTCCTAGCTTGTACTCCCTCCGTTCCAAATTATTTGACTTGGGTTTGTCCAAATATGGATGCATCTATACTTGTTTAGTGTCTAGATGCATCCGTATTTGGACAAACTCAAGTCAAGTAATTTGGAACGGAGGGAGTACCAGTTATGTTACAAGATGTGACGGCCCTTTTGGTTTTGCTAATATGTACTTTTACTCGAAAGTGCTCGTCCGAGTAAATGGAAAGTCAAATCTCAGGAGGCAACACACAAGTTGCCCTTGATTCGAGGTAAAATTAATCACTAGTTGCACAACGCCTGTTTTCGTCTTGGGGGGGGGGGGGGGTCCGCCCGCTCCCTTTTCTCTCCTATCTATCCTATCTAAAACAAAAGTTTGGTTCCATCCAAAACGTCTTCGCCCGCGGCCCGCCTTCATTTCCCTCGATCCCGCACTCCCAAGGAATTTGCATTGAGTCCATCAGTAATCAGTAAATTAATTCGCAGTGCATACACACCCGTTCGTTCGCCACCCCTGATCCAGATCATTCCAGGGTTCCACCCCACCGCCGCCGATCCAACACCTCCACCTCTCCACTGGAACCGACCTCTCCGCGGTGCAGTGCTTCCGGATCGTCGCGTTGGCGTGTTTCCGGAGGTCACCTGAGCCCCTGCCGCCGGCGGCCTCTGCCACACGATCGTCGCCGCCCATATACCAAGGCTCCTCGGCCTCGTCTCCGCCCTCGCCGATGACCCCTCCCGCGGACCATCTCGTCAAGCGCCTCCATGTGGAGCAGCGCGATGGGGCGAGTCTTCTTCCGTCTCCTCTGACTTCCGTTTGTCTGGATTCTAATGGCTCCGCGTACGAGCTGGACCGGGGAGGCGGTGGCCGCGGTGCAGACGAAGTCTGCATCGCTGGATCGTAGATCATGATGTCGACTCCCTCTCACTCTTGCCGCGAGTCCTTCATCGAGCCTCAGATTCGCTCGCCAATCGATGCAATCAACAGCAGCCGAATCATTTCTTCCACCCAGCGCTTTTCAGGCAACCAACCATCGTGTGAGCAGAGATCGATTTGGGTTTGTGTTTTTTGGTTTCGTTCTGGATCTATAATGCTAGCTGCGTTTGTAATAGAACTAGATGAGGGTTCTTTGAGGACACCATAGCCTTGTCAGATCATGATATATTTGACTCCTGGGTCGAGCTGGAATATAGTTTCGCTGTGATTACGCATTTTTTTATTGTTTGGCTTGGCATCATATTGGCACGTCACTAATTTTTATGGGCACATATAGCATCACTTGTACTGCTTGTGATTACAGTTGTAGTTCATTTTAAGAAGTTTTAAGTAATTTTGCAGATGTAGTAAAATTTCAAGAGTAGGTTCGCATAAATCTGTTCTATAGTTTTTGACTTTCTAGGTAACCATGCTTATTAATTCTTGCAGGTAAGTATTTGATCCTTCTGTCAGCCACGTGCAGGATTTGTTTGAAGCTGCCAAGCCAATGACCTCAATGCTATTGCTGCTGTATTAGCAAGATATCCCTATCACCCAGGCTCATTGTTAACATTTGCTGATCTGTGACATAATTTAGATGGATATAGCAAGTCTCGTATTCTGGAGAACTTCAATCATCAGGGACGCTGTTGAGAAGTGTCTATTTGCACTGGAGGGTGCTTGGCATCCATTATTTGGTCTGTGCCACCTATACTCGAGAGTAAGATAGTTTAGTTTTGGCAGCAATTCTATTCCAGTTCATTTGATTCTTTGCCTAACTTGGAGCTAATTATTTCGGTTATAAACAATTGTATATGTAGCTGGATGTTGATGGATCCAAGATTTCAAGTAAAGGGACTTTTCTAAATTGTCAACATATAAAACCTACGAGGAAACCAATTGCTAAGTTATTATTTTGTGGAGAAATGATAATTGTTACATATTAAACTCCCAACCCTGAAGGCTGATGTTTGTCTAACAACAACATGTGCTTCTATTTTTATTGTTCTGATAATGTAATATCAGAACCTTGTTTATTTGAGAAAATCGCGATGTGTAGCCGCGGAAGAACACTGGGTTATTTGATTTGATTTGTGAGATTGCTGAAGAATTTAGAGAAGTTTTATTTATTTAGTACTTTCCTGATACAAATGTTCTTACTCTCGGTATTTATTTTTGGTTGTAGACTTATCCATTCACAGATCAATTGGTCAATCAAATCATTGTCTTGTCCACAAGGTTTTGGACTGTCAATTATTGGATGATGCAAAGTGTGTAGAGCGAGTAGATCCGTCACAAATTGCTGCTATGGAGTCTGCAAGCTTCCTATGGATGCGAAGATTGATAGAATCAGGAGCGAGAACTTGTCAACGATATATAGTTGCTGTATTGTGCCATTTCAATATTTATTCTGTTTGTTTTGACCCCTTTTGGTGGTTTGTGTCTTTTTATGTATTCTTCTATACATAAACCACTTTTTGTACTCAAGGTATTGTGTGCAAGTAATACAAGGATTGTCACCACACAAAATTTTCAAATTCAGTGTCTGGTGGCATACAACATAAGTAGTGCTTCTGTGCGGCATGTTGTATAGGTATAGCAAAACCGAATGCGAAGCCGGTTTCACTTTCTCGACATTGTTGAATGGGTTGGAGGGTAAGGACGGAAAATTTACCTTCGTGCTTATTTCTTAAATACAAATCATTCAAATATTGTAACCCGTAGCAACGCACGGGCATTTAGCTAGTTTAATCTAAAAAATTATCCACTAGTTGGCTAAAGCATGAAAGAAACACTAGTTAGATAACCTTACTAATCTAGTTAGATTTTGAGTGAATTGTTGTACCTCATAGTAACACTTTGACACAAATTAGTTATACCGTTTCTAACATAGAGGGGGCTCTGCTAGGACGGTCCAAGTATACATGACGTGCCATCTCGCGGTTTTTGTCTTTTTTGATCTTCGTCTAAACGGGTTCATTCATCTCTTTGATTTGGAGCGACCTGACAAAACAGAGTGGTTCATGTTAGTGAAGGCAAAATAGTTAAGTCGTGAGAATACAAGCGGAGGGAAACTGTGTGGTGACATGAACGTGTACCTCATGCCCAAGACGCATGTGACAAACTGCTAACAAAATATTAGAAGGGGTAAGCATGGAAGAAAAAATCACTACGTAGATAATCTATATCTATACTACTATTAAAAGAGCAAACATGTTGGGATACTTTAAATCTGTACCGTTCAAATATCTGATCGACGCTCCAGATCGCTCCAATGTTTGACAACTCAACAATGTCCGATTTTTCCCGTTTTACCCTCCCACCAAATCACATAATACTACTAAATTGCCACCGTACCGGTTTGTTGTGATTTGCCACTGTAAAAAACGATGTCACAAATTTTCGTCGTCGTCGCCGTCAAGAATCGGCATGTGAGCGGACTGCACCGGGAGGGCGAGCGTCGTGAGGTCGAGCGTGAGGTCGAGCATCTCGGATTTGGGAGCAGACCCGCCGGCCAGCGCGGCCCTTCCCAGCGGCGGGGCCCCGATCCGTACCGGAGGTCAACGGGGCGACGACCTACGAGGAGATCAGCATCAGGGGCAGCCGGCCTCCATGGCTCCGCTCACTGGCGCGCCTCATCCGGCCATCCGTGCTCGGCGGAGATCAGAGCGCGTACGACCCTGACCTCTCTTTCCATCCCCTGAAAAAAGACCCTCTTTTTCAATTCCCCCGGCCGTCAAATCCCAATCCAATTCCGCCGCCGGTCTGTAGCTTCACGTCGCCGCTGGTTACAGTGCCACTCCCTCTGCCTTGTTCTCCATCTGGTTCATTTGATTTGGACTACGCCGTCGCCTTTCTCCATTATTTCAGGTCGTATTACGCGTGTGGTAGTCACCAATGCTGATCCATGGCCGCAGTGAGCAGTGGCAGTCAAGCGTGCCCGGTGCCCGTCCGTGGATGGGAACGGGTAAGGTGCATACGATGTTCTTGAGTCAGGTGGGTTATCATTTGTTGATTCCGCGAAGAGGACGAGGATGATTTAAGGATCTGCCGCCGCACGGCGAGCTGCAGTGCGCATAGGTGCAGATCAAAGTTGACGCGGTTGGGCACGGCGGCCGGCGAGCTGCAGTGCGCGAGGAGAGGCACGAGCGCGTCTGGTTCGTGGCGGTCTGGACGCTGGTGCTTCGCTGCATTAGTAATCTTGGTTTCTGCTCTGCTATTCACTAATTCAGAAGCAGAATACTCCATATTCATTAATTCAGAGTATTGAATTGTTCATGTGCACTCGGCCGTCTATGATGTGTTGCTCTATATGTTATGGGAGCTTGACTATAATGTTGTGCGTACTA
This sequence comes from Poa pratensis, assembly GCA_947311845.1. NCBI lineage: Eukaryota > Viridiplantae > Streptophyta > Magnoliopsida > Poales > Poaceae > Poa > Poa pratensis. Next base: position 25,712,810 of record CAMZMU010000089.1, read on the forward strand.
CACCTTCTGTTGCTTGATTGACGCTGGCTCGCCCCGGCACAATCTCGGCCTTGCGGCGGCGGATGATGCTCGACAGCTTCAGAGAGTACTCCCTGAACACAATTCTCAGGTTCTTGGAGCTGATAATTGGTAGTTTGTGATAATTGGTAGTGGGGATTCGATTTCCTTGCTGCGTGTAGTGCCCTGAGCTTCAGCACTCTGAATCACGTCTAATAACCTGAATTTTTTATTTTGACGTGTAGTACGCTGAACTTGAACTTGATGGAATGTATTCAGCGCGTAGCTTTGCACTTTGAATGTCGCTAGCTATGAGAGCGAAAATCTGGGACGGTATTGTTTGTGGTTTCGGTTCAAATTTTGGACATAATAGTTTGTGATTTGAGAGAAAATAAGAAAAGTAAGCCCCTGTGCAATACAAATACACGCGTTTTATATGGGAATTGACTTGACTGGGCACATTTTTATATTACTTAGAACAAAGTCATGTAAATGTGTTGTTCTGTCTCAACTATTTTATCCCGCTGACCTGTAAATAAGATTGACAATGATTTTTGAAAAAAATATACACCAAAATTTGAATGTTGTCTCACAAGTTTGTGGAGATAAACTGCAATTAAATTGTGAAAAACCGGCAACATAGAATCTCATCTTTATCCACATAAATTTCACATACGGATTTATTTTCGTCAGCGTAGGTATAAATTACTACAATCGTAAAACCAACATTATATAGACGTGCGTTGCACGTGCAATTGTACTAGTCTGAATGAAAAGTTATGAAAAGTAATTTGTGTAAAAACATATAATAGGTGATAAAAACTGGAATTCTATCAAGGATTTATGTTTGTCAACGATCAACGATAGACTACCATTTTCCTACATCAGTTATGTGGTTAAAAAAAAGGCTTACGTTACTCCACACTGCCGGCCGCCTTGCACAACTTAACGACCGTAGGGTTATAGGCCCTTGGGGCCGGGCCCAGCCAGAAGCATGTCAGTAACAGCTTTTAATCTCGACAGGCTCGGAATACAAGCGTGCGTCGAACTGGGTCAGTACTCGGGTACTAGGGAAAGGAACCCTTTCCGAAGGTCACCCGACGCTGGATAGCAGGCCACGTGGTGAATCGTGCGAGGAAGCAAAAACAAAATTCCACACGGCAACGGGCGTGTAGCGACGCGCGTACGTGCCTATAGTAGCAGAATATGGCTTGCGTACGTGCTGGATCACAGGAAGGCTCAGGCTAGCTGGCCAGATCGATCCGTGCGGGTACATCTGTTCCGCGCCGAGCTGCTTCTGTTCAGCGGCCGAGAGATCGATCGTCTACACCTATTCCTCCAAGCCAAAAACGATGTACAAATTATACACAGGACGTGGCTGCATGCGTCTTGTCTATATTCGTAGTATAAAAAATTGATGTACATCTATGTTACATATTGTACAACTATATAGACATAGTTTGTACAACTAATAGGTGGTACAACCATATAACCACATGTTGTACAATTAGACAGACACAGTTTATACAGACACATGTTGTACAACTAAACAGACACGTACTGTACAACTAGACAGACACATGTTATACAGACACAGATTGTACAACTAGACAGACACAGGTTGTACAATTAGACAGACACAGGTTGTACAACTAGACAGACACATATTGTACATACACAGGTTGTACAACTATACAGACACATGTTGAACAACTACGCGGACACAGTTTGTATAGACACAGGTTGTACAACTACACAGACACAGGTTGTACAACTATGTATAACTGGGAGTACAAAAAAAAAGTTCGTCGAAACCGATCAACATGGGATCTAATTTTGAAGATCTCGACGCGAGAAGCTCAAAAATGAAAACGGCTCGTAATTTGGATAAACGATTCTCCCGATATATCATTTTAAAAATTCGGTTTAGAAAAATAAAAGAGAAAAAACTGCCCTCACTCCTCACTATCACTTCTCTCTCATCATACAAAAGTACACAACACAAAAAGTACGAACTAAACAGAAATGGTTGTACAAAATAACAGAAATAAGATGTACAAACTATACATAACTGGGAGTACAAAAAAAAAGTTCATCGAAACCTATGAACATGGGATCTACTTTTGAAGATCTCGACGCGAGGAACTAAAAAGTGAAAACGGTTCGTAATTCAGATAAACGGTTCGCAAGATATTTCGTTTTGAAGTTTCGGTTTTGCAAAATAAAAGGCAAAAACTGCTCTCCCACCTCCGGTGTCCCTTTCTCTCTCCTACTCCCCACTTTCAATCTGGTTGTGACACTTGGCGAACATGCATGCAACTGTTGGTACCGCACGAAGGAGAAGACGACACTTGTCACCACGAGATGGTCCGCTGGGTTCCCTTCGCAAAGGGAACCCTTTTTCTAGTGATTTCCTCAGTACTCTGGTAATTAAGCTGGAGTACGCCGTTCGAAACTGGCGAGGTCGTACAAAACTTAGGGCATGTTCGGAAGTCCTCCAACTTCCCAAAATCCACCGATCCGGCTCCATGAGGCCAGTTCCAGCGTCTGGTTCGGAGCAGAAAACGTTCGGTGCAGCTCTGCATTTTTTGAATGGGCCCAATCCGACTATGCTGTTTTGGGCCCAATCTGGTATGAGCAAATGAGCCCACGGGGGCAGCTCGTTCCTGTTGTCTTCCAACGCTCGTTGCTCTGGTTGCTTTCCCCACCATGTTCCTCCCGTCAATGACTCGATGCCCTCACCCTGGCGCCTTCCACCGCCCTCCCAAGGCCAGATCCGGACAGGAAGGTCTCTTCGCTGTGGCCTCCCTCGAATAGCCTCGCCAAGGAACTCATCCCGGCTTCCCGGACGAGCACACGCGGATGCACACCAGTAGATAGAGACTGGCGGTAGCACTGAGCTGCAGGCATGGGAGGCGGCCTGAGCTTCTTGCGGGGCCTAGTCCGTCGTCGGCGGCCCGAGCTTCTCGCCGGAGTAGAGGGCGGTGAGCGGTGTTGGCTAGGTCACGGGTACGAGTCAAGGGCGATCCGTTCGGGAGAGAGAAGAACTTGTTGGCTGAGGATCGCTCAGGAAAAAAGAAAAAAAAAGGCAGCGAAGAGTTTTCTTCACTTGGCGGTGGCATTCTCGTGTAAATACACGCTGCTCCGCAGTTAGGTGCTCCGCGGATCGTCGGAAGTGGTGCTCCGCGATTTGTACAGCCAAACTGTCCCGCTCCGGGGATCTGGCTCCGCGGATCTGGCTTGTTCGGTGCTGCTCCGGGTTGGAGCACCGTGAAGCTGGGAGCCGGACCACTTCCGAACACGTCCTTAGGATGACTCCAACGGGCCGACGCATCGAGTCCGTTTTTGTCCGTTTGGGAAAAACCAGGCCCCAACGGGGCGACGCATTCGGATATGGGTCCGTTTTTTTGTCCGTTTTGTGTCCGGGCCGACGCATTCTTGGCCCAAATTTGGGTCACCGATGCGTCGGGGACGGACAGAAATGGACGGAAAGAGACGTCCGTTGCGTCCTCGCGTGTCCTCTCCTGCCCGCTGCGTCCTCGCGTGTCCTCTCCTGTCCGCGTGCTGCTGATGCATGTAAAATGCATACATGAACTTTACATTTTATTACATGTTATTCCATGTTATTTGCATCATATAAGGGTTATATTCATGATTTATATTGAGTTTTGGGGATAATTAACAACTTCCCCATTTTTCTGGAATTAACCCTGCGCTGTCAGAAAACCCTTTTTCTATATTTTGATGTTTCAGGGACCCAAACGACGTCAAAATGACCTGAAACTTTACGGGATCACTTTTTTGGAAGGAACGAAACATAGGCGCAAAGGAATCGAAGAAACGGAGACCAGAAGGCCAAAAGGGGTGGGCCCACGCGGCCAGATTCCCTGACCGCGTGGGGTCCCCATCCTGGCCCTCGGGCCTCCGCTGCTGTCGATCTTTCTTCCCGAAGCTTCGTCTTGACCTAAAAACGACTATATATAGACCCCCCCCAGGGCTTTCGCGAAAGAGAGCGCCGCCGAAACACAGAAACCACGAAACAGAGAGCTGGAGCTGAAGATTGGAGGGGGAAAACTCCGGCGGGGCGCTGCCGGTGTGGTCTCCTTCCCCTCCAACAACATCTCCACCGACACCATGATGAAGAGGGAGTAGTTCACCCCTGGACTATGGGTTTGTGGAAGTAACTTATGTATCTCTCCTCTCTATGAGCTTCACTAATTAGTACTGTATGAGCTGCTGAACATGATTACGGTCATCTATGTAATTCCTTTGTGGTGGATCTTTATTATGAGTTAATACATGTTTGAGATTGCAATGGTTTTGTTTCAGTTATGAAAGTAGATGCATATTATGTACCCCGTTCTTATTTACTTGTCATGATCAAGCTTGTTTATGAGAGCATGTGAGGGGAACGCGTGCATTAGTTGGAGTAACGGGGGTGGCTAGTGCAGTGAACGTGAGAGAAAGTTCTGCGATCCACTTGGGTTTTCTACCTTACTTTGTTGCCTCACTAGGGATAAACAAAAATACCATCCTACCGGAGAGTGGATGTGACCTTGGCCACTATCTCCATGACTAGATCTAGCATGTTCTTATTTTAACTTCATGTCATTGAACTTATTGCTATGTTCTGATTTATCTTAATTAATAAGGTGTTATGAATTAGTTCGCATCTTGGTGGAGCATAAGAGAGAGAACAACTTATACTTGAGATCTCTATGTTAGGACGTAATGCCCATATTATATAACTTGTCAAACCATGTCTTGCCATCTTACATGTTAATTTTAGTGTTCCATTGTCTACCACGTTATCAAGAGAGAGTGCATTTGTGAAACCATGAACCCCGGTCCATTTTTAATCATAAGAAACACCTTTCCAACACTTTTATCATCATTTTTGTTTGCTGCCATTATTAAATCCGAAAATACAAAAACACTTTTACATCTTGCATTCATCATAAAAAAACAAAAATATCATTTATCATTACTACCATCATCCTTGCATATTTATTTTACCATCATTGCATATTTACTACTGTTTGCATATTTATTTTATTATCATTCTCACACCTTGTGCTTGACAACCACTTGATGAGGTTGATGGCACAAAACAATTTATTTTGTTGCAGGTTCTGAAGAGAAGGATAAGGAGATAACACCTGAAATACTGGTTCCCCGAGAGTTCGATATTAAACCCTCGAGTCACCCCTCGTGGGGAAAACTGTCTTCCACTACTACATACACTCTGCACTTGGAGTCTCAACCTAACCCATTTACTTTTCACGTAGGTAACCACACGAAGGGCCGTCAAGACCGGATTACAGCGCAATCGGAGTTATAGAGAGTTTTCTGCCTGCACGAAGTCTGCGCACGGTTTGATTTTTCTTTTTTTATCTATAACTCCGATTGCGCTGTAATTTGAACTGTAGCTTCAAATTTTCATCCTCTGTATACGTGATTTTTTCAGATTTTTATGACGAGTTTAAGTAGGGTAGAAAAATGCGTTTTGCTGCTGCTGTTTTTCTGGACAGATTCTGTCTTGATATTGTTTGATGCATTCTTTGAGCTTTTTGCTTGAATCTTTTTGATTCAATTGAGTTTATGAGTAGGCATACAACATTATATACTCTCTGGACATTCATATGAATTTTTGCCTAAGGATTTTATGCAGCAAGGAACCTATTTGTTTATCACTACTAATATCACCCCACAGAAAAGAAATGGGAGAAACGGTGTTTTGAAGTTTTTTCACAGGGATTAGAGGAGCTGCACCAAGAGCTATCCAAGGATGGTGAAGACCATAAGCTTGGGGATGTCAAGACAACCCCACTGGACCAACACACTCTCGGTTTGCACACGTCTAACTTCTGTTTTTCGATCAAAGCACTTTATCGTATAAACTTGGAGCGTCTGTTTTTTTTTGCTTTTGTTATTTCGGTTTGTTAATAAGACCACCACTATCATTTATATATGAGAGAGCTACTGGAAGTTTGGGTTGAATTATGTTGGATGCTATTAAATATATTGGGATAGGGATGTTTGAGTTGATTTTAAAAGATACATATAGTTGCATAATTCATGTGCTTTGAATGAATGTTAATTTGCAAGTGTGTTGTCAAGAGCTATCTTTTACCATGTTTAGATGTTGAATTTTAACTTTACTTGGTTTAACATGGATTGATTAGTTCTATGGACACTTATGCATGCATTTAGATGGTCAACTTTCTCCCTATTGCTAGCCCAAAAATTACAACAAGTAAAAAGCTTGTTTCCCAACACCTTCAACCAAAGTTTTTCCAGTGAGTCCACCATATCTACCTATTAGCTTTATGCTATTCCAAGTATGTTTATCATGTTATATTGTGTTATCTACATTTCTGAATTTAAATGCTTATGTTATTGATTGTCATGGGAAAAATTGGTTAAAAGCTCTCACGAACTTGATGCACAATTTACTTTTATTGCATTTAATAAGCATGAACCATTGTGATTAAAATTATGAAGTTGTGGGCTTGACAATTGTTTTGGTTGGGAGTTAGCCCATATGTGCTGTCACATGGCAAGCTTTCAACATTGCACTTATTTATATTTAGTTGATGTCATGTACTTTTGTTTATGGATGCCTATCATGGGTGAAATGAATGTGGATACTTAGTAAGTTCAAAGAGTTTGTATAAATGGTTAGAGAAATGCCTGGGCCGCTAATCTAAGCCATGCATCATTCATGGTGGAAATTTACAGCATAACCATAATGTTCATTCAGTGATGCACCTCATAATAAAAAGCTATACCCATAGTAAATAAAAGAGTGCTGAGATTGTTCATTGTCTGTTTGTCTTGTTGTTTTGACATGGGCTTGTTCATGTCAAGGGGCAAGAGGTACCCCAGTGCAGTTCTTGATGATACTATTATTACTTGCAATGACCTTTATTTGAATTTACTTTGTGGACCAAAGTGAGTAACACATGGTGTAGGTACTTGTATTCAAGGGACATGAGACATTCAACCAATACATTGTCAAGCACACCACTCATATTTGCTTTCACTTTAAACATTAATCATTCAAGATGCTATGATAGGGGTAATGAGAGCTCCACACCAATGACTACCACATTGCAAGCATTAACTTAAGTAGAAGTGTTTGGAAGTTAGATGAAACTTATTCATGCTTTACCTCTACTTATTTATCTATCCAAAGTGTCCACCTTTTATATTCAGTTTTCATAAGAAGTACTCTATGACCACCATAGGATGTTTTTACTTTTCATTATGCATACATTTGGTCCATAGTACTTTCTTCTATGTTACACTTTGTGAATTTATCATTGAACATCTTTACATTGAGTATTTGATATCACTTCATAATTTATCTTGCATATTGTTATTCCTTTGAAGAATGAATCATTTGACTCTATGTAGCAATAGTAATCACCTTTGATATCCATTGATAGTATTAAAATGCAAAGTCCATGTTAGTTTTATCACCTTCATACTCGGGACGAGCATGGGTTAAGCTTGGGGATGTTGATGCATGTAAAATGCATACATGAACTTTACATTTTATTACATGTTATTCCATGTTATTTGCATCATATAAGGGTTATATTCATGATTTATATTGAGTTTTGGGGATAATTAACAACTTCCCCATTTTTCTGGAATTAACCCTGCGCTGTCAGAAAACCCCTTTTTCTATATTTTGATGTTTCAGGGACCCAAACGACGTCCAAATGACCTGAAACTTTACGGGGATCACTTTTTTGGAAGGAACGAAACGTAGGCGCAAAGGAATCGAAGAAACGGAGACCAGAAGGCCAAAAGGGGTGGGCCCACGCGGCCAGATTCCCTGACCGCGTGGGGTCCCCCATCCTGGCCCTCGGGCCTCCGCTGCCGTCGATCTTTCTTCCCGAAGCTTCGTCTTGACCTAAAAACGACTATATATAGACCCCCCAGGGCTTTCGCGAAAGGAGCGCCGCCGAAACACAGAAACCACGAAACAGAGACCTGGAGCTGAAGATTGGAGGGGGAAAACTCCGGCGGGGCGCTGCCGGTGTGGTCTCCTTCCCCTCCAACAACATCTCCACCGACACCATGATGAAGAGGGAGTAGTCCACCCCTGGACTATGGGTTTGTGGAAGTAACTTATGTATCTCTCCTCTCTATGAGCTTCACTAATTAGTACCGTATGAGCTGCTGAACATGATTACGGTCATCTATGTAATTCCTTTGTGGTGGATCTTTATTATGAGTTAATACATGTTTGAGATTGCAATGGTTTTGTTTCAGTTATGAAAGTAGATGCATATTATGTACCCCGTTCTTATTTACTTGTCATGATCAAGCATGTTTATGAGAGCATGTGAGGGGGAACGTGTGCATTAGTTGGAGTAACGGGGGGTGGCTAGTGCAGTGAACGTGAGAGAAAGTTCTGCGATCCACTTGGGTTTTCTACCTTACTTTGTTGCCTCACTAGGGATAAACAAAAATACCATGCTACCGGAGAGTGGATGTGACCTTGGCCACTATCTCCATGACTAGATCTAGCATGTTCTTATTTTAACTTCATGTCATTGAACTTATTGCTATGCTCTGATTTATCTTAATTACTAAGGTGTTATGATTTAGTTCGCATCTTGGTGGAGCATAAGAGAGAGAACAACTTATACTTGAGATCTCTATGTTAGGACGTGATGCCCATATTATTAATAACTTGTCAAACCATGTCTTGCCATCTTACATGTTAATTTTAGTGTTCCATTGTCTACCACGTTATCAAGAGAGAGTGCATTTGTGAAACCATGAACCCCGGTCCATTTTTAATCATAAGAAACACCTTTCCAACACTTTTATCACCACTTTTGTTTGCTGCCATTATTAAATCCGAAAATACAAAAACACTTTTACATCTTGCATTCATCATAAAAAACCCAAAAATATCATTTATCATTACTACCATCATCCTTGCATATTTATTTTACCATCATTGCATATTTACTACTGTTTGCATATTTATTTTATTATCATTCTCACACCTTGTGCTTGACAACCACTTGGTGAGGTTGAGGGCACAAAACAATTTATTTTGTTGCAGGTTCTCAAGAGAAGGATAAGGAGATAACACCTGAAATACTGGTTCCCCGAGAGTTCGATATTAAACCCTCGAGTCACCCCTCGTGGGGAAAACTGTCTTCCACTACTACATACACTCTGCACTTGGAGTCTCAACCTAACCCATTTACTTTTCACGCAGGTAACCACACGAAGGGCCGTCAAGACCGTTTCCTGGCGCCGTTGTGGGGTAACTACGTGAAGGGCCATCAGCTGCCCCACATGGCAGCCAGATAAATTGCCCCTCTCCTCCTCCCACCTACCCGCTACTCTCTCTCCTCAGAAAATCCCCATCGCCTCGGCCGGAGCCACGCCGCCATGCTGTCGAGATAGTTCGTGGTTCCGCCGCCTTCCACATCCGCAGCCTCGTGCCGCCTCCTGATGGGCGAGCTGGCGTCGACCTCGCCGCTGCCGCCGGCGAGCGCAGTGCTACAGGTGGCGTTCATCCACGGCGAACGGAACGTCTACCTGGGCGCTGCTCAGCTGCCGGCGGCTCGCGGCGGGCTGCCCCTACTCCTTTGTGCGTTGGGCGAACAGATCGATCGATACTTGAGCTAGCTCCAGGGCAAGCACAACTCCACACCCGGTGATTGATCCAGCTGACCAATTAGCTAATTTTGATTGCTTTTTTTTTGTTCGTGCTGCTGCTTGCCTCTTTCTTGAGAATTTTTTGTGTCGCCGTACTACTTCTTTCTCTCTATTTTCTTGTGTACTATCAATTTTCTCCTGCTGCTCTCGATATCGTCCGCTGCTAGCTATTCTTGCTTGCTGCTCTCGATCTTCTGCTGATGCTCTCGGTCTCCAGCAGCATGGGCGACCTCGCCAGCAGCGGGCGCACGCTGCAAGAAGCTCCACCTGCTCACTCACGGCGTCACCGCATCCTCCTCCGGGCGCATGCCATCTTGGCTGATCGATGGAGGCATGGATCGCCGGAGCACGGCCGCGTCTCCGCCGTGTGAGCGTGCAGTACTAGTCCAGCAGTCGAGTCGTTGTTTATCTGTTCATCCATTAAAAAAAAAAAAGAGGAGACGGACTCGATGCGTCGTGGGTATTGGATGCACTCGCAAAATCGAGTTGTCCGACCCCTGTCCGCCCGGCCGGACCATGACGCAAACGGACCCCGTTGGAGCTCTCCCGATCGAAGAGTTCGAGACTACTCCGTAGGAGCCAGTAGCGTCCGGACGCTCCGCTCCCGAAGCGCGCGCATGGGCTGCTAGCCCAGTCCAGCCGTATGTGAGCCTGTTTAGGATGTAAAAGCCGATCCAGCCCGGTAGACGTTGTGGGCGGATTGGCTTTGAGCCCATTAGTGCTACGAAGGATGCTTAGCCCCTTTCTCGCCGGGATGCGTCTAGCCGTCCCGCTCGTCCGCGCGGCGGCGACCTCGGCCTCGGGGTCGGCGGCGGCGTGCTGTGCTCGGACCGGCGACGGTTCACGGAGAACGAAGTGGCGGCGTACGCGGCGGTGCGCGGCGACCGGAATCCGGTGCACCTCGACGACGGCGTCGCCCGCGGGGACGGCGGGTTCGTGTGCGGCCGCGTGGTCGACGGAATCCTCGCAGCATCCCTTTTCCCTTCCTCTCTGGCATTCCGCCGAACAGGCATGACGACTCGGTAAGATCCAGTCTGATCTGGTCGATGGTTCTGCGTTGATGCAGCCTGGAGCTGTGTACGCGAGCCAGTCGCTCAGATTCGCGGCGCCAGTGCACGTGGGCGACGAGGCGGTCGCGGAGGTAAAGGCACTCAACATCAAGACCAACAGCGGAAGGCACATGTACTGTCTACCTGATACCATCTTCTCTCTTTCTTTCTAGGACCATTGTTGTTCTTGTTGTAACTGATTTGTCTGCGTGCTAATGGAAGTGTCAACTTCGCCACCAAGTGCTTCACCAACGGTGCTTCAGCAACGGTGGTGATGGAAACGACGATGAGGAGGAGATTCTCGCGATTGACGTCGAGGCCATGGCGTTCCTGCCCACGCTGCAGCTCAGCTCGGAGGGCATTGCTGAGTGACAAGTACTCCTAATTGGTATCAACGCTGTTAACAACGAGTTATGTGCATCTGAGTACAACAAAATGTGGTGTTTTGCACACAAAAAAATCATGGTTGTGGTTCTATGTAGAAAGTGCCCCAACAAGTGGTGTTATGTACTATTTCCTCAGCCACAAAGGTAACTAAAAGGCGCCTCTTAGTTTTAGCTAACAGAATTTGTAGAACACCTTAGTTAACAAAATATATGTCAAGTTAATCCAAAACGTTTCGCTCCCCTCCTTATCTCTACAGGAGAGACAGGCGATAAGGGCGGCGACCTTCGGTTTCCTCATTCTCCGCCGCCGGAGTCGGTGGTTCCCCTCCCCTCCGCTCGTCGCTCCGGCGGCGGGAGGGTGGGGGAACCGCGGATCTCCTGGTTGGTGTGTGAATAGTAGGCGTAGGTGCTCTGCCGGCGGCGCTGTGGGGGTGGAGGCGGCGGCGGTGAGAATAATGGTGGTCGAGCATCGTCCCCTCTACGTCGGCGGTCCTCGGGGCTCTGGCGTGATGCTCGCTCCTTTTGGTACTCCAAGATCTTCGGATCTCTGGAGTTCTTGCTTTCCCCGAGCGGATGGCGTGGCGGCGTCGGCATCCGTTCTTGGTGGGATCTGTGTACCTCCTCTCCTTCGTCGCTGGGTCTCCGTCTGCGGCGACTCTGGGAGGTTGTGGTGCTTCGTCTGGGTGAGCCTCTCTGTCTCTTTCTCTGGCTGGCCGAGGTGGCAGGGGGAGGTGGAGGTGAAGGTGCTTGCTCTGGTTTTGGTTGGCGTGGTGGTGGTGGTGTCTCTTTGCGGCGTCTTTGCTCCGGCCGGCCGTGGCGGCGAGGGAGTGGTCGCCTGGAGAGTGGTGCGTTCGGCGGCTGGCCTGGTCGATGCGGAGTTGGTGGGATGGTGGGTGGTTCGTGGAAGCAAGCGCTGGCTGTGCTCGTTCAGCGTTCTGGGTGTCCGTCGCGTCGCGGCGGCCGGTTCTGCAGCCTGCTACTTTCGTGGAGGTGCTTGCTCTCACCGGAATGGCGGTACGGCGACTCCGGCGGAGGCTAGGTGTTTGGGGTGTTGGGGTGGATCCGTCTGTGCTTCTTCCTGTTGTGTGAGGTGTTTAGTGCAAGTTTTTCTGGGTCTTGTTGTAATTTCTGGTTTCCTTCGGGACTTGGTTGTAATTTGTACTGAGCTCCTTTTATATGTGATGGATCCTGTTTTCAAAAAAAAAAAAAAAAATGTCAAGTTGCTTTATGATTATCTGTGGCTTAATTATACGTTTGGCAAGTTCTCGATCTTACTTTCAATCGTAAAGGTTGATACTGTAGTACTTCTTTTTTTATCTCGGTAAAGATTCGGGATAGGTAAGGTTCATGTGGGCTACATATCGCTGTGTTGCTCTGTTTGGTGGTCACTTATTCATCCATTCCTTTTCTGCTCCTTCTTTGTTCTTTATGCCCAATATACATGTATGTATTTTCGTGGTTGTACAATGTGCTCTCTTTCTTTGTCCACTAACTACAAAACTTGCAGCCATGAAAATTCCCGTTCTTCCTCTGGTTGTTAGATTAATTCGGTTTTGTCCTTCAGGTAGGGAACCTATGAGGAAAAATAACTGAAGAGATATCGAAACGTGTCGTAATCACTCCTTCAGCAATGGTTCGTCCGTGTCTCCCATTTCCCCGTCATTTCCTGGTACCTCTGCTCTCACTTCTCTTGTGGAGCAATGAACGCTGATAACATTTTATCCTATGTATACAGACTTACAGAGTGTTGTAGTATTGTAGTTACTTTATGCAATATTTTTGTAGAATAAGAAACGACAATGCTGACACGAACTAAAATTAGCATTGATGTTTTGATGCTCAAAAAAACTAGTTTAATTTACATGGCTTGACACTTTGTTGGAGCTCCGAATCTACAAAGTATTGCTCTTGAATGATCATTTGATCATAATTTATGTAGTGACATGATCAGGAGATGTCTCTGGTTCATGCTACCATGATTGACGGACCCGGAACAAAAATGACCTGGTGTCCTCTTTGCAATTTTTTCTTAACTTCATCTATGGGTGTCACATACTATACCTATATAACGTATATAAGGGAAAATGGTTTTGGACCCAAAAGTATAGCTTGCGTATTACTTTTTATGTTGAAACTGCTCCTGTACTTGTTTAGAGTTGCAGAAGGATGAAGCTATTAGGCTGTGCAAACAGCATATTTTATTGAGACGACTCTGCAAATTTTTTATTTTAAATTTACCCATTTCTCTAAGTGCCGAAAGAATATTTATTACTCTGTACCTTAATTTACCATCTATTTCGGTAAAGCCCAATATAGCGTTCATCAATCAACTGCTGAGAGTTACACACTCGCTTATCTTTATAGTGCACTGTGTAGTAGTAGTAATTTATACTCTTGGAAATGTATCTTTGGATTGCAACCGACTGTCCAGCCCGCAATCACTGAACAGTCTATATATGCTTTCATAGTGTAGTAACGAAAATAGTATTAGATAAATCAATGCACCATGTCATATATATGGGCATATGACACATTCAGTTGTTCCTGGTAAACATATAAGTGGCCACCTGCAGTATCTATCATTCACAAATCTTCAACTTTATTTGCCAAAAGTTGGTTTATATCACATCCACGCATGAGCCTCTCTTTCTCCTTCATTTTCCATGGCAAGAGAACTGGTGAATATCAAGTTTGCATCTCTGATTGCATGCATCTCCATGGTTGCATCTTGTATCGGCATCCGCTCTTTGGGTTGTTTCTTTGAGCAGGATGTGCCAATCCTAATGACAGAGGCTAAACACTCCTGAACTCTGTCTCTTGTGTTTTTATCATTGGAATCATTGTGTAACCATATTGTCGGATCAGCTATCTCCAAGATTCTGTCTGGGAGAGCTGCCTCTGAATACTTGTGAAGATTTAGTGACTCTTTAAACATATCGTCTGTTGGGCTCCTACCCGTAAACATCTCAAGTAGCAATATCCCAAGGCTATAAACATCACCAAGAGTTGAGATTGGAGCACCTTCGCCATACTCTACAATTGTGCAATTTTACATTTATCAACATGCAATATATATGAAGGAACTAGGGAAAGTGTAAAAAATGCAAAATTTTCAATTACCTGGAGCAACATAACCAATGGAGCCTCTTATTCCCATCGTGCTACTTGAATTTTGCCGGGTCTCACTTGCACTTTCAAGCAGGATCTTTGATATACCAAAGTCTCCAACTCGGGCACTCATGTCTTCTGCAAGAAGGATGTTGCTTGGCTTCACATCGCAATGAACGATTAGGGGCTGGCAGTGATTATGAAGATAATCCAGAGCATCCATGATATGGACAGCAATGTCTAGCCTTTGAGCTAGGCTCAGGGTATTGTCCGGAGTGGAAATGCTGTGCTTTGGATGAAGCCAAGCATCTAAGCTTCCATTGGGCATGAGGTCAATAACTAGTGCCTTGAAATCTTCACCTTGGTTATCGATGCTTGAGCAGCACGTGATGATTTTTATGAGACAACGGTGACGCACACTTCTCAGTGCCTCGCATTCAGCCTCGAAACTCTTAGAAGAACCTGACTGCTGAAGATTAAATACTTTTACAGCCACCAGTGTGTCCTCAGCTTCTAAAGTGCATCTGTAAACCGAGCCATATCTTCCTTTACCAAGCAAGTTATATTCTGAAAATCCATCTGTCCCTCTCGACAATGCCTGATAAGAAACTTTTTGGAAGTGTTCCTCAATAATTGCGGGTGGTGGAGCCTGACTCTTGCGTCCTTTATTCTTCCAAATAGTAACACTTACTGAGAAAATTAGCAACAGCACTGCTGGTATTGTTGCTAGAGAAATCACAAGAGATCTTGACCTATGTTTTCTTCTGTCACTTACAGGATGTGTGGAGCATGGAGGCAAGCGAAGCTGAGGTATTCCACCACACAGCTCGGTATTTCCAGTAATGGATATGGCGGTCAGGTTCCCAAAAACACCCCTATTCGGCACTTGACCCTGCAAATCGTTGAAAGATGCATCAAATGCCAACAACGATGCCAATTTCTGTAGAGATGCTGGGATCGGTCCTGACAGGTTGTTGTGCGCTAGATACAACTCTTGCAAGGCGCCCATGCTGCTAAGGGCGTCAGGTATCCCATCCGACAAGTTGTTGCCTGTCAGGTTCAGTATTCGAAGCCCCTTCATATTCTTCAGTGACTCGGGTATGCTTCCTTCAAACATGTTCTCATCCAGCAACAGTGACTCCAGCACAACACAATTCCCAATGGTAGCAGGTATCTGGCTGGACAACTGGTTTCCTGAAAGGATCAACTGGTTGAGGTTAACCAAGTTGCCGATTTGTGACGGAAGGGGCCCGGAGAGTGAATTGTATGATAGGTTTAGGCTCGAAGAAAGGGAAGGCAGAAATATCTCCTTGGGTATTGAGCCATTTAACCGATAGTTGGCTGACAGATCAAGAAGATAGAGATTTCTTAGTTTGCCAAGGCTTGCCGGGATTGGTCCTTCCAAGTTGGCACTATATGCAATAAGTATATTCAGCTGTGCAAGGTTTCCGAGTGACGCTGGTATGAGGCCCGATAGCCTAGTCTTGTACAACGCAAGTTGAACCAATTTTGATAGTTTGCCGATGCTCTCCGGGATCACTCCAGATATTGAGGTGTTTGAGAAATCAAGTATGCTTAGGCCAACCAAATTGCTGATGTCCTGGGGAATGCTACCGGAGATACTACTGTCTGACAGGTAGAGATACTGCAGTGTGGCTGACAGGTTTACAACTGAGCTGGGTAGTTGCCCATGGAAGGAGTTGTGACTGAGGCTCAGTTGCAGCAGCTGGCTGCAGTTGGCCAGCGAAGTGATGAATTCCCAGCCCGCCCTGTCGTCTGCCTCGAGCAGATTGTATGGCATGTACAGAATCTGAAGACGTTGCAGCCGTCCGAGATCTCGGGGCACAAGTCCAGTGAATCCGTTGAACGAGAGTTGCAGGCTTGTGAGATTGGTGAGGTTCGAGATCGAGGAAGGGATGCCTCCCGTGAACCTGTTGTTGGCAAGGCTGAAATCTTCCATGGCGGGGAACTTGCTGCCGATGTCGGTCGGAATGCTGCCTTGTAGCCGGTTCCCTTCCACGTGGAAGACCCTCAGCAACGACAGATTGTACAGGGAGAGCGGGAGCGCACCGTGCAGGCTGTTCACGGAGAGGTCGAGGTGCGCAAGGCCGGTGACATCAGCGAGCCCCGACGGGATCACGCCGTCAAACTGGTTGATGGCGAGGGAGAGGTAGTACAGGGACGACATGTTGGCCAGCGACGCCGGGACAGGCCCTGTGAAGCTGTTGTTCTTGAGATGGAGCAGCTGGAGCTGCGTCATCCTGTTGCCGAGCTCGGGCGGTATGGGGCCGCCGAGGTTGTTGCTGTCGAGGAACATGGTTTGCATGGCGACGCAGGAGCTCAGGTTGGCAGGGAACTCACCGGAGAAAGCGTTGTAACCGAGGTCCAGGAAACGGAGGCGCCGCAGGCGGCCTATGCTCGCGGGCACGTCGCCATGCAGCGCGTTGGATCCCAGCTCGAGTGCCCTCAGGAACGTGAGGTTCCCAATGGCCACGGAGAGCGTCCCGGCGAGCCCTCTCTTGGGCAGGCTCAGCGCCACCACCCGCGGTGGGTTCTTACCATGACTGCACGTCACACCCTCCCAGCTGCAGAAGCCGGTGCTGCCGTTCCACGAGGCCAGCGCGCCGCCAGGGCTGGCCGCGTCCCTGAAAGTGAGAAGCGCCAGCTCATCGCCGGCGCTCGACGTGCGAGCGACGGCGGCCATCATCAAGACGAAGAGGAGTAAATGTAACAAGCTCGTGTCACGCAGCGGCATTGCCATGTCGTGGAATCCTTGGCTCTCGATTGATTCGTGGAATGGTCGGAGTAGCAATGGGTGATTAGTAAGCAGTGTCGTACGTTTGTCTCGATCTTTGCTAGTCGATGTTGAAATTAATGCTTTGCTTTTTGACGATGTGTATGCCGGTGGTGGTGAGCGCGCGCTCGAAAGACAGTGCTCGTTTCTTCGAGCGACTTGCTGTAAATTCGTTGAATTTTGTGCATCTTCAGTCACGTCTTGATGACTTAACTGATGTTTCGGCCACGTTTTCGTAGGCCAAATGTCTCCTTGGACTGGAGGAGGCCGTTTGCATTCACACACTACGTTCACAAATTGATGAGTTTTCACAAAAAAAATCAGATAAAGCCCCAGTCACAATCCATCGAGTAGCGTCGCCTGTTTTTTTCTAGGGTGTAGCATAGAGATATTGATCCTGGCCTTGGGCGCAGTCGCTAGTCGATGGATTGTGATTGGGGCTTTATCTGATTTTTTTTTGTGAAAACTAATCAATTTGTGAAAAAAAACCTTTTTTTTTTTTGAAGGGAGTTCGTGTACACAAGATCAGAAGATCGAACGCACCCACACGAACAGAGGGAAGAAACACCCCACGCACGCCGAAATCGGCACCACCAAACAGCAACCCTCCGACGAACACCAGCAGCACGCCGCCGGGAAGGACGGAGGCAAGCTCACCTCGCACCAGAGCCACCAGCTCGAACAACCTTGTTGAGTCGCTGCAGAATCCAACTGACGCAGGCGCCAGCATCTTGCCGTTGAACGGACATCAGCTCCGAGCCGCCAGCTCGCCCTCGCCGTCTCACGCCGGAGACGAACACGAAGACGCCCTCCATCTTCCACTGCACCCACCGAGATCGCCGACGAAGAAGAGCTTCCCGCCTGCAAACTCCCACGAATCTTCAACAAAAGCACCACCCACCGCCGGAGCGAAGGGCGAAGAACCCCCCAGACAAGATCCAGCACCGCCAGCACGGACGCTGGATCGAGGGGGCGCACGCTGCGACTCCGAGAAGCAGCAGGTGCGCAGGAGACGGCAGCTCCGCCAAGGGCCTCCACCGGAGCACCCCGAGCAGAGGAGAGGGCCGCCATCCGCAAAAGCCTCTCCGGCCACGCCGCCACCTCCACAGCGCCGCCGGCAGGCACCCCACACACACCTAGGCTATGTACACACCGGGATCCGTCGATTCCCAGTCCTCCCGCCGCCGGAGCGGCCGCGGAGAACGAGGAATCGGACGGATCGCCGGCGGCGAGCTGGTTCGCACGGGGAGAGCCCAAAGAATCGCCTGCTTCCACTGTAGCTGGGGAAAGGAGGGGGAGGGCTCCGTGCTCTGTTACGCTTTGCGGAAAAAAACCTTATGGTCGCTAGCATACAGATATTGATCCTTTATGCATCGGCTATAACTCTCATGATCATTCTTCAGATCACACCTTGAATCTATTGAGACACACAACATGCCTTGGTCAACCATGGCTCACACATGAGTGCATGACCACAACTTCGAGCCATATATTAAATTCTTCTCATGTAATCCTCTTCTCAACATTTTGACACTAACAGAAAAACCCTTATAGCAGTCCTAATATCAGTGGCGATTTTGTTTTATACCCGCCACTTGTATAGTCAGCGGCGCACTATAAATAGGCGCGCCACTGGTACATGCCTACCAGTGGCGCGCAAAATGCACGTACGCGTCACCCCTAAGTGGGACCCGGGCGTCCACCCAGTTTGAACATGCTGGTGGCGCTTCATTTTTCTTACGCGCCACTGTTATTCCAGTAGTGGTGGTGTGCCAACTAGTACGCCACTAGTTTCTAAACCGTGGTGGCGCGTCGCAGTAGCCCCACGCCACTATATCTGCTCGCATGCCCGACACGTGTGGCCTCGGCCAGAGGCATGGCTCACCCCGGGCGTTCGGTCTGTTCGGTTTGCTCGGTCCGGTCTTTTCGGTCATCCAAAATTTCGGTCATCTAGAAACGCTACCCAAATTACGGCCGGTCTTTTCGGTCTTTCTGTATTCGGTCTTCGGTCTGTTCGGTCCGGTCTTCGGTCATGACCATATAGACCAAATAAGAAATGGCATCACAAAAATTGGGAGCACAACATCTTACGGTGGCAGCTCAAAAGAGAACAAAATGGCAACACAACTTGCACTAATATGTACAATAATATCAGCACAAAAAATGGCAGCACAAATACTTTTTTGTGGCAGCAATGCAACACAAACCAGCACGTGTCTCACACTCACGACAAACATAGCAAATATTAAGTGAGCAAATATCCATACGTGTCTCACACTCACAAAGTAACATATGACAAACATAGCAAATATTAAGTCTGAATATCCATACGTGTCTCACAACACATTGACCAGAAGCACAAGTGCATATATGTCATAGAAAGGTGCTGGATGTCTTCATGTGTTGTTGTGCTTGCTTGACTTGGCCGTGGCCAGGGATGATGCAGCAGCAGCCTTGCGCTTCCCTTTCTTTTGCTCATCCAGTTCTTCAAGCAACTCTGCATATGAAGCATATGTAAGAATAATATGGATCGATAAATTTAGGCCATGATCAAGTGCAAGCACAAAAACGTGGCATACATGTAGTACTGAACTGAAAGCTTATGATTAACAATTATAACCAGGGGCATTTAGTTTTGCAAATTTACACTACAGAAAACCATTCATCACACACTCCCACATAGTTACTCTCTAACGTGGTAATATAGTTCCTAGAAAGAGAGTCAAAGCTAACCATGCCATGAATACTCTTACACTCTATAATGATGTGGGTGATGACCAGATTACAATTTTGTAAATATGGGCCAGTTGTGCACAAGCCATAATTGATACTATGTTCATTAGAGACAATCAACAACCAAATTTGGACATATGAAACTACAGGAAGCAACCAAAAATCTTGTACTGAATGGGAGCACATTTACATGAATGGGAGCAGTAGCAAATAGGAAATTACCTTTTTCTAGCACTTCTAATTCCTCCAAGTTCTCCTTGATGTCGACGGGATCAGTGGACCGTCTCAGCCAATCTTGTGTACAGACTAATGCTTGTACCATGAATGGAGTGAGAGATGTCCTGAAATCATCAAGTATACGTCCACTTGTGCTAAAGGAAGACTCTGAAGCCACGGTTGAGATCGGAATAGCCAAGATAGCACGAGCCATCTTCGCCAAGGTTGGAAACCTTGATGCATTCACTTTCCACCATGCTAGGATGTCAAGTTGTGTCTCAGGATCCTCACAATCTTCAGCAAGGTATTTATCAAGCTCAGATTTACTACTACCATTTGCACTATTACTTTGCTGCCTCAATCTGTTCGCAATTAGTTGCTTCATCATAGTCCCTCCGCCTTCTGTTTGTGATAGATCAGTGGATGGTGTCTATGCTGCAGGTGACACAGATTGCATCCTATATTCTTCAAACAGCCCACGAACACACAAGTTAATAGCAGCCCAAACTTTCTCTCCCATCTCAAGACCATATATTTCCTCTGTAAAAATCTTTGTATAATCAGACAGCTTGTACCTCGGGTCAAGAACTGCAGCCACAAATATGAGCAAGTTGATATTTTCCTTTTCCTTCTCATCCTTCTTCCCTTTACCTCTTTCATTTATAATCACCCTTGTGTCGTCATTCTCCTTCTCCTTCTCATACCAAGAACCCCAATACTTGTCAAACTTTTCTTTCATTCGTTTTCCCATTGCAACTTGCAAAGGATCTGTACTAGCCATCCAACACTTAATCAAGATGTGGACCTCACCAATCTCAAACAAAAAGTTGTTGGAAGTGACATGGAGTGAGGAAGACACACGGACAGTAAGATCATAAAAATGACGAAGGAAATCTGCCATTTTCTTTGCGTTTTCCCAGTCGTGGTCATCCGGATACCCAAACCCTCCTTTCTCTTCAGCTAAGTCCAATGCATACAATGCATCATCATCTAGGTACTTTGTAAACACCTTAGCATAGATGATGGCAGCCTTCAACATTGTGTAAGTTGAGTTCCACCTAGTGCATACGTCTAGGTTCAAGAATGCTTTGCTTTCAATCTTTTCTTCCACGGCCATTTCCTTGAATTTTGTTAGCCGAGTAGTCCCATTCTTGATATACCGCAGCCCGCACACGCTTGATTGAAAGGTCTACTTCTTTGAGTCCATCTTGTACAACAAGGTTGATAATATGTGCTGCACATCTCATATGCAGAAACTTCCCACTTGCTATGCTAGTCTTAGCTTCCACCAAGCACTTCCTCAAGTGAACAATGCAGCCATCATTAGCGCTTGCATTGTCAACGGTGACTGTCATAACACTTTGTAGTCCCCATTCCAACAAACACTTCTGCAAGTTCTTCCCCAAATCTTTCCCCTTGTGGCTCTTCACCATGATGAAGTTGATGACCTTCTTATGGTACCTCCAATCATTGCCAATAAAATGGGCAGTCACTGTCATATAGCCATCTTGCTGCTGAGAAGTCCAGCAATCAGTGGTTACACATACACTTGCACAGTTCTCTTTGAAAAAACTCATCAACTTGGCCTTCTCACTTAAATACGTTTTCACAACCTCCCTAGCACAAGTCCTTCTAGATGGTGGTTTGAAGCGAGGGCAAGCTTTTGACATGAACTTTATGAAGCCAGACTTCTCACCAAATGCAAATGGTAACTCATCCTCTATAACCATTTCAGCAAATGCCTTTCTAAGTGCCTCAGGATCAAATTTCCAATTGTTGGGAGCAGCTCCTGGAGTTGCTTGCAAAGTACCTTGCTTTGGATCAAGGTTCCTATGGGGATTTTTCTTGCAGCTTAACAAATGTCTAAGCATTGAAGATGTGCCATTGCCGCCTGTACTAGCTTGAATTGGGCGTCACAGTGCTTGCACAACCCTTCAATTAGTACACCCTTGCTATTAAAAACTTTGGTGAAATGCTCCCAAGCTGGTGATCTTGGTGCCATGGGTTTCCTCCCTTTTGGTTTCGCCTCATCATCATCAATTTGAATCACCCCTGCAGCTATCTCTTCATCTGCTGCAGCAATCGCTGCATCTGCTTCTGCATCTGCCTCCGCAAGACATGCATTCAGGTCATTTGCATCTGCCTCCGCAAGCGCACGTGCATGCAACTCATTCTCGTGATTATATTCCACCAGGTCATTCTCAGATGTCATCTACAACAAAGAAAACAACAAGGAAAATTCTTATTCCGAATGAAAATAGCTAGCAGTCTTGCAAATATCTAAATACAAATATCTTTCAGCAAATCTACATATGGATGATGAAATTAATAGGAAATTACAGGATGATGAAATTAATAGGAAAATAGCTAGCAGAACCGAAGCAATCTTGAAGATTTGGGAGGAGGGGAAGGGAATATCTTACATTGCAGGTGGTGGCGTGGTGCCGTGCCGTCACGGCGTCACTGCCGTGGACCCGTGGTGGTGCCTGAGCCTGCGGGCGTGCGGCGGCCTGTTGGTGGCCGGGGTCGGAGATGTGGGGGCGGCCGGGGCGGAGACGATGGAGCTTCCGGCGGCCGGGGATGGAGCGGAGATGTGGCGGCGGCGGTGATGGAGTCTTGGGCGGCGTCGCGGCGAGGTGGTGTCGCGTCGGGCCGGCGGCGCGGCTGCGAGCGGTCGCCGGTCGGGGATGGAGATGCGGCTAGGCGAGCTCCGTGAGGGGCGACTGTGGGACCTCCGTGAGGGGCGGCTGGGCGACCTCCATGAGGGAATGAGGTGCCTGGGGCCGGGGTTGAGATGCGGCGGCGGCACGAAGTTAGATTGGAGATGTGGCGGGCTGGCGGTGGCGGCTAGGTCTGGGAGGAAAAAGTAGAGGAGGGGAAGGGAATAGAGGAGGCTGAGGAGCGAGCTCGACCTAGCACTGGACGCCTGGACATGGACTGATTTCCTCGCTCGCAAACCTCGGTCTCTTCGGTCGCTTCGGTCTACCGCTGGAGACAACCGAACAGGCGAGGATTATTTCGGTCACCTGATGGACAGGACCGAAGAGGTAACCGAAGCCCGAATTACCCGGTATTTCGGGTTCGGTCCCGGTTTTTTCGGGTTCGGGCTTCGGGTTCGGTTTTTTATGCCCGGGGTGAGGCATGGCCTACCAGCCTCTCACATCGCTGGTCAATCGGCTAGCCTTTAAAGTGCGACACATGTCCTGCCTGAGAACATAGCCAGGACAGCACACTGGCGCGTGTTAAAACCATGGCAGCCAAGAGAGGATCATCCCTGCTAGGCTGCCATACTCTCTCCCCACGCGCTCTCTCCCTACCAAATGCTCTTCTCCTTGCTGTTGCCTTCCTCGTCGCCTCTTCTCTCCTCTCGCAATGACCCACAATGGCGAGAGCGACGATAGTGGGCCGGCGCGGGAGCCGTGGTTGTGGTGGCCGTGTAACCTCCGAAAGGAGCTCGCAGAGGAATTCGCCATGTAGGGGCTCATGGTCCCGCCTGACTGTCGGCTGCCAGGCAGCTGGCACATAACCGAGGGCAGGATGTCCGTGCCGCCGCTCCCCAACGCCGACACCAAGGAGATGGAGGATCGCATCCTCGACATATGGAATCGGCTACCGGAGGACCTCAAGTTCGATCCAGGCTACACGCCTCAGAACGCGGTTTGGCAGGGCATCCTAGAGAAGGAGCGGGACGAGCGTATCAGTCACTGGGAGGGCCCGTTTCGTCCTCGCGGCGTGAAGAACCGTGGAGGCAAGTGGCGTTTCTGAGCTGGGAGAACGTGCGAGAAAGTCCTCGCCGACTGCCACTAGTAGGCTATTTCCTACTAGTATGATATGGCATTTCTTAACTATAAGTTAGATCATTCTTAATATGAGCTTCACACGAGAACTTCATATTCTTTACTTTCTTCTTCTTTCAACCATGAAGCCAATATATGGGCTTCAAGTGTTGCCTCGGTCCTTGCTGAGACCAGAATTGGCTCTGACCACACTCCCCTCGTGGTGGACACGGGTGAGCTCGAACTCAAAAGATCATCAAGATTTTTCTTTGAAACTAGCTGATTTAGCATCCCAGGCTTTATGGATCTGGTCCAGAACAAGTGGTCTGAGTTGATGAACTCGTTGCATTCCTGTAGGGTCCCAATTGAGTTTTGGACTGCGCAAGGAGGAGCCTTCGTCAGTTCCTTCGTGGGTGGAATGCTAATCCGGGCAAGCAATCTAGGGTCATAAAAGCCAATCTTATGTCTCAAATCCAAGAGTTGGATAATCGGGCTGATGGTTTGGGCATGGATGAAGAAGGTTGGGCTCTTCGCTATTTCTTGGAGGAGCAAATGCTACACATTCTGTCTATGGAAGATTAATATTGGCGCCAGCGTGGTCGCCAAGCTTGGCTCCTTCAGGGTGATGCTAATACAACATATTTCCATGCCTTTGCGAATGGTAGAAGAAGGAAATGCCAGATCCACACTCTCAATACTCACTCCGGCATAATCTCAGATCCCAATCTAATCCAGGATCATATCTACTCCTTCTACAGAGATCTGATGGGTTCTGATGAGCCCAAACTACTGTCTCTGAGCCAACCGGCCTGGCCAGAGCACGGCTGTGTTTCTGAGATTGAAAGCCTAGCGATGGGCAGCTCCTTCTCCATGGAGGAGCTAGAAACTTTTGTTAGAGAAACCAAGTCCAACACTGCATTGGGACCAGATGGGTTCCCGGTTGCCTTTTTCAAGAAATTTTGGCCCATGATCAAGGATCTGCTCTTGCACATTCTCAATGTGGTTGCTCTGGGTATGGTAGAGATCAAAAGACTCAACTTTGGCATATTGTCCTTGATTCCTAAAGTCCCAGGGGCGGACAACATCAGACAATATGAAAGTGCATGTGTTGCCCCATGCGTGGTTTTGGTAATTAATGACAATCCCTATGGACTAATGGTTGCATTAAGATATACTTGTAGATCTTGTCCATAGGAAAAGATTGGAGTTCATATGTTGGACTCTAGAAGATTACATGATGACCAAGGTTCCATCCAAGGGTTTATATGAAGAATGGTCATGTGAAGAGTTGAGCTTATTGCAAGCATGGCTTGGAAAAGAAGATTGAGTGAACTTCATGTTTATCTCCAAGCCATCATCTATATCAAGATAAGAAGATGAAGTGCAAGTGGATTCATGAAGATGGAGTATAGCAAGGCTCTCCCATAATGGTGTATGGGGGAGTATTTGGAGAAGTCTTCATCAAGCATGTGCTAGCAAGCACAATCAAGAAAGGTGTTCCAACTTGAGAGAGTCAAGATCGTCATCATCGAGCTCAAGTGGAATGCGCAAGGCAAAGGTATGATCTTGATAGGTTTTCTATTTTACCGGTCTCACGGTGTTAGTGGGAGACCGGGTTATAGGATAGACGGCGTACTATCAAGAGGGGCTCTCAAGTGAGTAACTTGATCGCATCTTTGTGGAGAGCTCAAACCTTTGCATTTTGGCATATCATCTTTCTTGGTTTTTATTTGGCTTTTATCCATGTGAGAATTTAGAGCTTGTGTTCATCTCCATACCAAGCTCTAGTTCATCAAAAATGAATTTCATTTGTATATCTTATTGCGTTTTTGATGTTCGAGGTTTTACCGGTTTGTCTTTTCTAAGAGAGGTCAAACTCTCTACTTTGTTTCCTCCTCACATGATGGACTATGATGTGTATATGCATGATCTTGTAGAGCTTGTGAGTATTCTAACAAGCCCAAGATTATAGAAAACGGAGTCCGGATGAGAAACATATTGCGGTTTTGGTTTGGAGGTTTTATCGGTTGTTCTTTTATCGAGAGGTC
The DNA here is from genome assembly GCA_947311845.1 of Poa pratensis. Lineage (NCBI taxonomy): Eukaryota > Viridiplantae > Streptophyta > Magnoliopsida > Poales > Poaceae > Poa > Poa pratensis. Next base: position 25,738,613 of record CAMZMU010000089.1, read on the forward strand.
CAACCTTTCCCCATTTGGTTTTATCCTCCATTGTTGGACTATGATGTTTCTCTGCATGATCTTGTAAAGCTCTTCGTTACGATTCCAACGAGCCCAAGATCATCGAAATCGGAGTCCGGATGAAAAAGATATTGCACTTTTATCGGTCTTGTCTGTCTGGCCAGCCCCCAGGCCGGCCAGACCGGCTCCCAGACCGGCCGGGTCGGGTGGTTGGCCGGTTTCTAGGCCGGCCAAACCGGCTCCCAGGCCGGGCTCGCAGTTTCTGGGCATAACGGTTGGTTTCGGGTGACCTATTTAAAGGGGCTTCTTCCCCAACGGTTACAACACGTTTTGAGCAAGTTTTTCCCCTCTCTCTCCTCCATTGTTGACCTTTTGAAAGCTTGCCTTCCTCTCATTCCCTCCCATGATTCTTGCATATCTTTGAGGGAAATTGAGAGGAGATCTAGATCTACATATTCATCCAATCCATTCCTCCTCTAAGTGAGGGGAACCTAGTAGATCTTGATCTTGAAGTTCCATTTGTTGTGTTCTTCGTTGTTCTTCCTCTCTTCTCCCCCCATAAGCATTAGTTGCTTGTGGTGGGATTCGAGAGTGAAGGATTTGAGCCTTGTGCTCTTGCCATTGCTTCGTTGCATCGGTTTGTGCTCTCCACGAGGATTCGTGGAAGTTGAAAGCTTGTGAACTTGTTACTCTTGGGTCTTTGGACCCTAGACGCCCGTGTGGTGGTTGAGACCCTTGTGTGGTCACTTGTAGCTGTTCGGGAGCCCCCAATCCCGTTGTGGGTTGTGCCCCGGATCGTTGTTGAAAGGCTCCGGATTTCCGCCTCGAAGGATTCCGATAGTGGAAGGTGAACCAAACCTTTGTGGTGCGGTTCATCGGAGAAGAAGGTGAAACCTTTGTGGTTGTTGAACCATTGTGTTGGTTCACACCTCTCCAACGAGACGTACTCCCTTAACAAGGAGGAACTCGGGAATACATCCTCGTCTCCGCGTGCCTCGGTTATTTCTATACCCGAGCTTTTTACTTATGCACTTTACATTGTGATAGCCTTCGTGCTTGAAGTATTCTATTGCTATCACCTTGTTGCTTGTCTTGCTTAGCATAAGTTGTTGGTGCACATAGGTGAGCCTAGTTTATTTAGGTTGTTGGCTTGTTAATTTAAACACATAGTTTTATTCCGCAATTATCAAGCCTAAACCGGAAAAGTTTTAATCGCCTATTCACCCCCCCCCCTCTAGGCGACATCCTTGTCCTTTCAATTGGTATCAGAGCCTGGGCTCTCTTTTTGGGCTTTACCGCCTAGAGAGTAAAGATGTCGTTTGAGAATTAGTGCACAATCCCATTTTAAATTCGATGGCACAAATTATGATGTTTGGAAAATTCGTGTGCTTAACCTTCTTCGGGACATAGACCCAATGTTAAGAGAATTGTAGATATGGGTTTTTCTTCTCCAAAGGAGGATGAGGAAAACTCTTATCTCGATACTCTGTATCTAATTCTTATATGTGTTTTGAGCGATGTAGTTCTTGCATCAATCATGCCTTTTCGGAACGCTCATGAGCTTTGGACCAAGCTTCAAGATATATGAAGTGTCCAACATTATTGAGGATGATTGTTCTCCTCCACCTCCGGCCGTGATGAGTTCACAACTTCTTCCACTTCACCAACATGTGATTTGTCACAAGGTAATGATATGGTGAGTGGTGATAGAAATTGCTTTGTTGATGGTGAATATTCTATTGACTATACTTCATCTCTATCTCATTGCAATGTTCTATCTTTGGACTTAAACACTTCTAGCACTCCAAATGTTACATGCTAGTGTTGATAGTCCTTGCATATCATGTAATAGTTGTTTAACTAAATCTCATGATGATATGCTTCATTCGTCTTGTTGCCATGAAAACAATACTTCCATATCCTCTATTTCTTGTGTGGCTAACAATGTAGAGGAATCCCAACATTTGTTGGAACAAGACGTGGATCTCAATGGTGCTTCAAGTATTCTCCATCATCACGCCCTTACCATTTTTGCCTTATGGCTAAGGATTCAAAGGTTTCTCCACCTTTGGAACCCTCTACATCTTGTGATGATGTGGATGAGGATTCTCATGGAGCGCTTATGGATGTTGAATCCATAACAAAGAAGGGTGAGATGGTATTTGGTGCTCTCCCCAAAGGTAGCAAAGCTATCCCTCCTCTAAGTGAAATCATTGTTTATGCTATTAAGAGTAGGGAAATCATTGAGGACTTGGAAACTCAATTTCTCGAGAAATGTCAAATTGAGAGAGAGGATGCCGATGAAAAGGCATCCTTAATGAATGCCCTTGAGGAAGAGCAAGAGCTTCGAGTGTCTCTTGAGGAGAAACTTGAATCTCTTGATGAATCAAATGATCTTATTATTGCTAAAATCATTAAGGAAAGAGATCATGCTATTGCTAAATATAAAGTGCTTAAAAAGGAAAAAGTTGAATTTGGTGTTGGCAATGCTAGACTAATTGAGGATATAGAGAGACTTGACAAAGCCCACAAGGCTTTAGAAAGTGAACACTCTCTCCTTATCAAGTCTCATGATCAACTCCAAACTCAACTATCTAAAAATGATGAGCTTGCCAAGTTGTCTTCTTCCATTTCTAATGTTAATGATGCTTGTGCTACTAACTCCACTTCTTGTGAAGCATCTATTTTGAAGGAGAATGTTGAGCTAAGGGCTCAACTTGAGTTGCTAACTAGCAAGTATAGGAAATTGGAAGAAAGTCATGAAAAGCTTCTAGCTCTAATGATGATCTTCTAGCATCCTATGCTAGGCTAAAGTTAGCTCATGAGGCTATCATACAAAGGTAACATCTTGTGAGCCTCATGTGGACAATGGCACAACTTCTACTAAAATGCTATATTGCTGTGCTAGTCCTAGTAATTCATCCACTCACAATGTTGCTACATCTTGTGATGAATTACTTTCCTTGCCTTGTTGCTCTAACAATGAAGCTTCTACTTCCTCTAGTATTTGTGTTGATACTAACCATGTAGAGGAATTAAATGAGCTCAAGGCCCAAGTCACTTCTTTGAAGAAAGACTTGGAAAAGCGTCATGTTGGGGATTCTACACTTGACAATATGTTGAGTGTTCAAAGACGCCCCAATGACAAGAGTGGACTTGGATTCAACTCCAATATCAAGAACAAGTCCAAGTATCAAGAAGAACAAGGGCCAAGAACAAGTCAAGATTCGGCCAAGATTGTTTGCTTCAAGTGCAAAGTTGAAGGGCACCATGTTAGATCTTGCCCTTTGAAGAAGAAGCTCTTAGTGAGAAGCAACAAGGGAAGAAGCCTCAAGTTCAAACTCAAGTTCCTCAAGTTGAAGAACGGCTCTTCCCAAGAAGAATCAAGCTACCCCTCCTCAAGTCAAGACTCCAACTAAGAAGAGAGGAGGAAGTAGATGTTGCTACCTATGCCGTGAGAAGGGTCACGTTGCTTCTTCATGCACAAATGGTACCTTATCCAACCCCATTATTATTGATGATGATTATTCTCTTCGGAAGGATAAGGTTGGCAATGTGTTTGCCAAATATGTTGGTACTCAAAGTGGTGTCAAGAAAAGAACCATTTGGGTTGCCAAACCTATTGTGACTAACCTCTTAGGACCCAACTTGGTTGGGGACCAACAAGCTAAAACTTGATCAATAGGTGTTGTTGGAGGGCATTGGAGACTTGGCTACATCATGAAGAATTAAGGGATCTTCATCAATTATATTATCTCAAGCCAAGTCATTTGGATTATATTGTTCTATCTCATATCCAATGTTCCTCCTTGCGGTAACTTTTATTTAAATCATATATATTGAAAGTTGCTTGCACCCTTGCATGTGTTAGGTTTTGTACCTTGCTAGTGTTTGTATGTGTTGTGCTCTCTACTTACTTATCTTGAGAATCAAGTATGTGTATTTTGGTTTGCACATCATTTACTTGTTTTGAGCCTTATTGCTTTTATTTGATATCTTATCTTGTTGGCTCTCTTTTTGAGAGATTAATGGACTATCCTATTTTGGGGGTGATATGCTTCGTGCACTTCACAATCCTAAAATTGTGTATACATGAGGAATACCACTTAGTGTTGATATATTAATATTATCTATTCTCTATGTGGTATGTCATCTCATGAGAAATTCAAATTCTATAATGTCCATTAATTTCTCGAGTTGGTTTTGTTTGCCTCTTGTTTTAAAAAAATGGATTATCACATTATGGGGAGTAATAAGCTATGTGCATATTACAAACCTAGAAAATGTGAACATGTGAGGTATTGCCACCTAGAATTGATATTCTTCATTATCTTATTCCTATGTGGCATGTTGCTCAAACAAGTTCCATTTTGGTAAAATGATTTTGTTTAATCAATCTTTTGGATCTTGTTTGTGATGGACATTCTTGGTACGGTTTTCCCCAAATATGTTCGCATATCCTTTTGGGAAATCGATTGCTTCAAGCTACTCTTTGTAGTGGCTTTGCATGATCGCGTGAATACTTGAAGCTATCAAGAATATCTATCTTTTAAGCTTTGGCCTTTAAATCTTATCTTTTGCCATATGCTTATTTGTTGTGAAATTGGTCTTCAATATCATTTCTATATACCACCGAGAATTCTCTCTATACTCCTTGTCCATGACAAGCGATACTCATAATTGTGGTGAATTTGTAGACCATCTTCACTTTGGCTTTTCTTTGAATTTGCCTTATTTTTATCGCCAAGGATTTATTTTGATCTAACTCTCATTTGTCTCCTTGCTTCTTTTGGATCCTTGTTGCTCTACTCAAAATTTCTTTATTCTTTCTTGAGTTAGGAAAAGCAATGATCCCATTCTTGGAGAAGCTATCCTACATTGAGTAGAACATCATTCTTTAAATTGGTTTTGTATCTTATTGCTTTCCTTGAACATGACTAGTGTTTGAATAATATGTATGGAGTGATGATCCCATTTGTGTGCATTTTGTATTCAAATGCAAGATCATAAATAATGCACAAATCTTGGGGGAGCTATCCTATATGCTTTTGAACATTAGTTGTCTTCAATTGGCATTTGATCCCGATGACGTGTCTCTTTGGAAGACAAACATTTCTCGTCTTGGTACTTTGTGCCATCATGAGAAGTGTAGAGGGTTGGTTTATTCCTTGATGATATTTCATCAATTGGTATCTTACTTTCATTTGGCATCTTTTAAAGTGGTATCTTCAATCATGTGTTGATTTGGTCTTTGATATAATTTGGGCAATTTGTTTTCTTGTCACACTTGTGTGTGCTTTCTTGGTTTAATTGGTGTTTTGTCCAAATTGTATCTCGTTTGGTTCTTGAACGTCATGTGCATGCATATTTATTATATGTATATCTTATGGCATGCTTACTTTCGTTGATCCAATATATAGATAAACTCCATCAAATCCTAAATGGCTAAGATGTGCATGAAATTCAATTTCATATCAATATGCACATTTTATGTGGAGTTTGTCCTATGTATTGTAGTTGCTTAACTACTTTGGGCCCAATAAGTTTGGGAACCATTTTGTACTTGAATTTGTTTTAGGTACATTGGAGGTGCATTGGGAGCTTGTCTCATTTACAAGGAAGGTGTTATCACCATGTGCTTATTGGAGCCAAGCTCGGATGATCGTGAACTCTTATCTTCTACATCACCAATGCTATCTCGGTAACAAGTATCTACCTCATGCATTCTCTCTAGCTTTCAACCTTGTGTAGGTTGTATCTTGGCATGAATTTCTCTTATTGCAATTCATTTGGTTCTTGCAAAACAAATTTATTGCAAATGTGAGCAAGCCGGGTGATTACATATCAAGGGGAATATACATAATCATTTTATTGATTCACCAATCCCAAATATGTTAATCTAGCACTTTCTACTCTATGTCTCGCATATGCAATATTGATGTTTCTTCAAAATCATTTGCCTTTTGCGATACTTGTTATCTCTCTCGGAGCATCCCTTTTATCTTCTTATCCCTTGTGGATATTGTTTGATGCTATGATGAGTATGTGTTGGAAGTTCATCTATATCCCTTTAAGATAAAATTGAGCTTTGTGCTATGCTTTTAAGCAAAGATCATGTTCTTCACTGTTGTACCTATTTTGTGTGTGCATGTTTCTTTTTTGACTTATATCTCATGATTAATGTCTAATTAGAAACTTATACACATGAGAGTAGCTACTTCTTTAATTGGTATTCCAATCCTCTAGTGACCACCCTTTTATTACTTTTCTTTGTTTGGTGGTTTCTAAAAGGCACAAGCTTTGTTTTTAATTTGGTATGCTTTTGCTTCTTAATAAGCTTGTGGACCTATTTGCTACTCCTTTGTTCGTGTTCAAAATTATCTAGGAGGGAGTGAGGATTCCATGTTGTGCACACCATATTGAAATGCAAATCCTACTTTGTGCACGTACCTTGGGGAGTTCCCTCTTGATTTTTAGAACACTTGGTTGATCTTATCATAATATCTTCTTATGTTCTATTGGTTTTTCGGATCCTTTGATTGGTTACTTCTTTTGTCGAAGTATCTTTCAATTTGTTTCTCTTTTGCAATATTTGGATCCTCAATATAGTTTGATCTCCCTTCATCTATTCGTCATTGGATATGTGCATTTGATTCCACTCATATTATGAGAAATGCACACATTATGGGGGAGCTCTTCCTATATTGGCCTTCTAAATTTTTCCTCCCATTTCGGCAATCGATGCCAATGGGGGAGAAGTTTAGAGGGTTTAAGGGAATTTGGTGTTATGCTTTAGTTTCGTTCTTAAGCATTTGCCTTTCATGCTCTTGCATCCTTGCTCTTTGTGTTGCATGGTTGGTTAATTCATTATATAAACCCTCGTAAAAAGGATTGTCATCAATTACCAAAATGGGGGAGATTGAAAGTGCATGTGTTGCCCCATGCGTGGTTTTGGTAATTAATGACAATCCCTATGGACTAATGGTTGCATTAAGATATACTTGTAGATCTTGTCCATAGGAAAAGACTGGAGTTCATATGTTGGACTCTAGAAGATTACATGATGACCAAAGTTCCATCCAAGGGTTTATATGAAGAATGGTCATGTGAAGAGTTGAGCTTATTGCAAGCATGGCTTGGAAAAGAAGATTGAGTGAACTTCATGTTTATCTCCAAGCCATCATCTATATCAAGATAAGAAGATGAAGTGCAAGTGGATTCATGAAGACGGAGTATAGCAAGGCTCTCCCATAATGGTGTATGGGGGAGTATTTGGAGAAGTCTTCATCAAGCATGTGCTAGCAAGCACAATCAAGAAAGGTGTTCCAACTTGAGAGAGTCAAGATCGTCATCATCGAGCTCAAGTGGAATGCGCAAGGCAAAGCTATGATCTAAATAGGTTTTCTAATTTATCGGTCTCACGGTGTTAGTGGGAGACCGGGTTATAGGATAGACAGCGTACTATCAAGAGGGGCTCTCAAGTGAGTAACTTGATCGCATCTTTACGGAGAGCTCAAACCTTTGCATTTTTGGCATATCATCTTTCTTGGTTTTTATTTGGCTTTTATCCATGTGAGAATTTAGAGCTTGTGTTCATCTCCATACCAAGCTCTAGTTCATCAAAATGAATTTCATTTGTATATCTTATTGCGTTTTTGATGTTCGAGGTTTTACCGGTTTGTCTTTTCTAAGAGAGGTCAAACTCTCTACTTTGGTTTCCTCCTCACATGATTATAGAAAACAGAGTCCGGATGAGAAACATATTGCGGTTTTGGTTTGGAGGTTTTATCGGTTGTTCTTTTATCAAGAGGTCCAACCTTTCCCCATTTGGTTTTATCCTCCATTGTTGGACTATGATGTTTCTCTGCATGATCTTGTAAAGCTCTTCGTTACGATTCCAACGAGCCCAAGATCATCGAAATCAGAGTCCGGATGAAAAAGATATTGCACTTTTATCGATCTTGTCTGTCTGGCCAGCCCCCAGGCCGGCCAGACCGGCTCCCAGACCGGCCGGGTCGGGTGGTTGGCCGGTTTCTAGGCCGACCAAACCGGCTCCCAGGCCGGGCTCGCAATTTCTGGGCATAACGGTTGGTTTCGGGTGACCTATTTAAAGGGGCTTCTTCCCCAACGATTACAACACGTTTTGAGCAAGTTTTTCCCCTCTCTCTCCTCCATTGTTGACCTTTTGAAAGCTTGCCTTCCTCTCATTCCCTCCCATGATTCTTGCATATCTTTGAGGGAAATTGAGAGGAGATCTAGATCTACATATTCATCCAATCCATTCCTCCTCTAAGTGAGGGGAACCTAATAGATCTTGATCTTGAAGTTCCATTTGTTGTGTTCTTCGTTGTTCTTCCTCTCTTCTCCCCCCATAAGCATTAGTTGCTTGTGTTGGGTTCGAGAGTGAAGGATTTGAGCCTTGTGCTCTTGCCATTGCTTCGTTGCATCGGTTTGTGCTCTCCACGAGGATTCGTGGAAGTTGAAAGCTTGTGAACTTGTTACTCTTGGGTCTTTGGACCCTAGACGCCCGTGTGGTGGTTGAGACCCTTGTGTGGTCACTTGTAGATGTTCGGGAGCCCCCAATCCCGTTGTGGGTTGTGCCCCGGATCGTTGTTGAAAGGCTCCGAATTTCCGCCTCGAAGGATTCCGATAGTGGAAGGTGAACCAAACCTTTGTGGTGCGGTTCATCAGAGAAGAAGGTGAAACCTTTGTGGTTGTTGAACCATTGTGTTGGTCACACCTCTCCAACGAGACGTACTCCCTTAACAAGGAGGAACTCGGGAATACATCCTCGTCTCCACGTGCCTTGGTTATTTCTATACCCGAGCTTTTTACTTATACACTTTACATTGTGATAGCCTTCGTGCTTGAAGTATTCTATTGCTATCACCTTGTTGCTTGTCTTGCTTAACATAAGTTGTTGGTGCACATAGGTGAGCCTAGTTTATTTAGGTTGTTGGCTTGTTAATTTAAACACATAGTTTTATTCCGCAATTATCAAGCCTTAACCGGAAAAGTTTTAATCGCCTATTCACCCCCCCCCCCCTCTAGGCGACATCCTTGTCCTTTCACAATACCGCCCTATTGCCCTGATTAATGTGATTTTCAAGTTGATCACTAAGGCATACACCAACAGACTGGCTCCCACTGCGAACAGAATTATTGGGGCAGCTCAAACATCATTCATTAAGGCAAGATTTATATTAGATGGTGCCCTTGCCCTTCATGAGATCATTCACGAGCTAAAATCCAAGAACCTACCAGCAATTCTACTGAAGCTTGACTTTGAGAAAGCCTATGACAGAGTGAGTTGGGATTTTCTCCATGAAGTTCTCGTCAAGAAGGGGTTTTCTGTAGCAGTATGTCATAAACTTATGCAGCTGGTCAGAGGTGGTCAGACTGCAATCTCCATCAATTGAGAAATTGGTCCCTATTTTCGTAACAAGAGAGGGGTCAGGTAGGGGGACCCACTCTCTCCTATTATGTTTGACTTTGTTGTGGATGCTCTTGATCTGTTACTCAACAAAGCAAAGACAGCTGGTCATATTGCTGGAGTTGTCTCCCACTTGATACCTGAAGGGGTTACTCATCTACAGTATGCTGATGATACCATGATCCTAATTCAGAACACATACCTTGGCATTGCCCACCTGAAGTTCATTCTCATTTGTTTTGAGATGTTGCAATCAGTTTCCATGGATTGTAACCCAGAGGTGTTGAGTTGGAATCCCCGAGGCCTCAATGATCGAGCCAAAAGGGATTCGGTTAGGTTGTTTGTTGAGTCGTTACGCGTGAACATTGTATGTCTTCAGGAGACAAAACTGGAAGTGATCGATCAATTTATTGTATGTGAATGTCTAGGGCCGTCTTTTGATGGCTTTGATTACCTGTCGACGGTTGGTACTCGTGGGGGAATCCTGCTGGCTTGGAAATCGGAAGCGGTACAGATCTCTAGCATCTCTATCGATACACATGCGATCACGGGTGAAGTTCACGACAGCGGCAATTACCCCTGGTGGATTACTGGAGTCTACGGCCCCCAGTTGCAGCCTGACAAGGAAATTTTCCTTCAGGAGCTTGTTTAGCGCCGCAGGCTCTGCCCTGGCCCTTGGATGATAATCGGAGATTTTAACTTGATCCTCAGAGCGGCGGAGAAAAATAATGACAACCTCGATCGTGTAAGCATGGCGCAATTTCGTGAGTTTGTCAGTGCTATGGAGCTGAAGGAGATATACATGCATGGGCGTCTTTTCACCTGGAGCAATGAACGCCGTGAGCCTACGATGTCACGGCTTGATCGAGCCCTTGTGTCCATTGACTGGGAATTGAGCAACCCAGACTCCATCTTGCAGGCGTTGTCTTCCAGAGTCTCAGACCACGCCCCGCTGCACCTGTCCATGAGTGGGGCGCACCGGCCGAAGCGTCGGTTCAAATTTGAGTTGTTTTGGCTGAATTTTGACGGCTTTGATGAGGCTGTGCAGGAGGGCTGGCGTTGTGATGCTTCCATTGTTGACCCTTTCATGCGCTTGGATGCATGCTTTAGGAACCTGGCGACATACTTGCAATCATGGGCGGACAAGCGTGTGGGCAACATCAAGCTGCAGCTTGCGATAGCCAACATTATCATTCATAGGCTGGACGCAGCTCAGGACAGTAGGAGGCTGTCGGATGGGGAGTGGTGGCTGCGCAAGACACTCAAGCTCACGGTCCTTGGGCTTTCCTCACTCGAGCGCACCATGGCACGGCAGCGATCTCGGGTGCGTTGGTTGAAGGATGGAGATGCTAATACGCGGTTGTTTCACGCTGTGGCCAATGGAAGGCGAACCAAGAATTTCATCCCGGTTATCAAGCACAATGAGGAACTAATCTCGGATCAGAGGAGGAAGGAGGAGGTGTTTTTCCAAGCTTACAGTGACCTGCTGGGCAAGGTTCACAACCGGGAGAGCACTATCGATCTGGAAGAGCTAGGGTTGGCGCAGCACGACCTCTCTGAGCTGGGGCAAATTTTCACGGAGCAGGAGGTGTGGGCCGTGATCAAGGAGATCCCGGCTGACCGTGCTCCCAGGCCGGATGGCTTCGTCGGTGGTTTCTACAAGAGGGCCTGGCCTATTATCAAGAACGACCTGATGGCTGCCCTTCTGAAACTGTACGTTGGTGACAGCAGAGGTTTCGGTAAACTCAACCATGCGATCATCACGCTAATTCCCAAGAAGCCGGATGCCGAGGAAGTGGGAGATTACAGACCGATCAGCCTCGTTCATAGTTTTGCAAAGCTGTTCTCTAAGATTCTTGCCAATCGTTTGCGTCCTAAGATGGAGATGTTGGTCAGCCCCAATCAATCTGCGTTCATCAGGGCAGGAGTCTACATGACAATTTCATCCTTGTACAACAGGTCGCACGCAAGATTAATAGAAGGAGGGAGAAGGGTGTCCTGCTCAAATTGGATATCTCCCGTGCATTTGATTCTCTCTCGTGGGCTTTTCTTTTCGAGATTCTAAGGAAGATGGGCTTCCCGGATGAGTGGCTGCAGTGGCTGGCCATCGCGCTGCGATCTGCTTCTACGCGTGTGCTGGTGAACGGAGATCCAGGCGAAAAGATCTGGCACGCTCGCGGGCTCCGGCAAGGAGACCCCCTGTCGCCGCTCTTGTTCGTCCTTGCTATGGAGGTTGTCACACTTCTGGTTTGTGCTGCAGTGAATGAGGGTGTGCTATCGCCCATTGCGAATTGTGCCCCGACGCAACGAGTCTCGGCTTACGCCGACGATGTCGTCTTGTTTGTCAAACCAACTGAAGTGGACCTGGCTGCGATCAGGGGATTCTGCACAGCTTTGGACAGGCCTCGGGCTTAGTGGTGAATTACAGGAAATCCTCCGCGACTCTGATTCGAGGTGGCGATCAGGAAAAGGAGACGGTTGAGCGGGCGCTGAATTGCATTATCTCACCTTTCCCCATCAGGTATCTCGGGTTGCAGCTCGCCCTCGGGCCTCTCACCAAGGCGCAGTGGCAGCCTATGATTGATGCTGCCGTCAACATCGTTCTGGCGTGGCAGAGAGGCCTAATCAATAAGACTGGAGACTACAACTGGTCAAATCAGTGATGGCTGCTAGGCCGGTGCACCATCTGCTCGTGGCCGATGCGCCAGAATGGGTTTTCGAGGAGTTGGAGAAGGGGATGAGAGGCTTTTTTTGGGCAGCGAAGCTGAGAGCTAATGGAGGTCAGTGCCTTGTAGCGTGGCGCAAAATCTGCAAGCCGGTGGAGTACGGCGGTCTTGGGGTAAAGGACTTGAGGTTGCAGGGCATTGCCCTTTCGATAGGAGTGGCTCCGGAGGACTGACCCGAGCAGGCCTTGGCAGGGGCTGCCGATGCTGCGCGACACAGATGCCCGAGAAGCTTTTGATAGTTTGGTTCAGATCTCGGTGGGGGATGGTGCTAAGCTGCTCTTCTAGCGAGACAGATGGATCAATGGGCAAGCGGTGGCGGACATTGCACCTCAGCTCACGGCGACGGTTAGCACGCGCAACATGAATCACCGATCTGTCAAGCAGGCCCTGGAAAGCAACAGGTGGATTTCATATGTGGGAGGGGAGGCCCATGGCGAGATGGCGCAGGAACTCATCCGATTATGGATCGCAATCGAAGGCGTGCAGAGAACTGAAGGTATACCGGATATTTTCACATGGCCCTGGGCAGCATCGGGCAATTTCTCTGTCAGCTCCACCTACAGGATGATGATGCAGGGCGGCGTCAGATTTGGTCTGGCGGAGTCGATCTGGAGAAATTGAGCTACCCTCAAAAGCCATTTTTTTACCTGGCTTGCGGCGCAACACCGCATTTGGACCTCCGATCGCCGCCACCGCCATGGGCTCCAGGCGACCACCTCGCCATGCTTCATTTGCCTGCAGGAGGAAGATACCGCGGAGCATATCCTCGTCCAGTGCGTGTTTGCTAGAGACATGTGGCACCGCTGCCTCCAGGACGCCGGGTGGCGGCGGCCGTGCCAACAGTGGATGATACGCTTGAGGTGTGGTGGGAGGCGCAGCGAGCTGGGAGAAGTGCCAAGGGAAAGAAAGAGCTGGATACGCTGGTGTGTACAGGGGTGTGGTACCTATGGAAGTAGAGAAACGGAAGAGCATTCGGTAACACACATGCACAATTCCAACCTGACAGAGTGGCTGCCCTAGTGGCTGACGAGTTCGTGATGCTAAAGGCGGTCCGGAGGAGGAGACCTGGAGGTCAAAACGATAACGCGAGAAGTTAGCTTATTTTTCTCTTCGGTTGTATTTCTTTTTGGAGTTTCTCGCGGCCCGCTGATTTCTTTGTACGCAAGGAAGTCATGGCTTGTAAGAATTTTCTGCCTTCTATAAAAGTACGGTACGCAGTCGCGTACTCTCGTGATGTCTGGTTTGAAAATCAACTTTCACAAAAGTGAAGTCCTGGTGAAGGGAGCAGTTCCGAGAGAGCAAACCAGAGTGGCTAACCTCCTTAACTGCCAAGAAGGCTCCTTCCCATTTACCTACCTTGGATTCACAATGGCTGTCAGGAACCTCACCATGACTGACCATGAACCCGTGGTGGCCAAATTTGGACATAGGACATAACCTTGGCAAGGCCGTTTCATGTCATCAGCAGCGCGTTTAACACTTGTGGACTCTTGCCTCTCCTGTGTGCCTTTCTTTATTATGGGGCTGTTTTTGCTCCCTGATGGCACCCACACCGGCTTTGACAGTCACCGTGGCCATTTCTTTTGGGAAGGTAAAGGTAATAAAATAAACCATATGGTCAAGTGGAATGAAATCTGCAAACCCCGAGACCAGGGCGGTCTAGGGACGATCAACACTAAAAAGATGAACATTGCCCTCCTTTCTAAATGGATTTGGCGCCTTTTAACGCTACAAGGGGAGCTTCCTCTCTAGGCAAGATTGGTGAAAGACAAATACCCAGATATCAGTAACTTTCTCAACTCCACCCCCACGGGTGGCTCCTACTTTTGGCGTGGTCTACACAGGGTCAAAGACTCCTTTAGGCTGGGTGTGGTGTTCAAACTTGGCACTGGAACTTCGATCAAGTTTTGGAAGGATCGATGGCTTGATAATCAACATTTCTGTGATCGGTTTCCTTTTCTCTTTGCGATTTGCACCAAACCTGAGGCTTACATTGCCCAGCAGCATGATGGGAATGGCTGGCGCATTAGGTTTAGACGAGCCTTGGGTCCAGCAGAGGCTGGACAATGGCAGGAGTTGATTGAGACGATAGAGCATGAGGCCCCAGCTGACGCCCTTGACAGTGTGTCTTGGGGTTTAGAATCTTCTGCGACCTTCTTGACCAAATCCTTGTACCGCAAGCTATGCACTGACCTATTTACCTTGTGCTGCTGAAATCTGGGATGCTTCAGTTCTACTAAAAATAAAGATCTTTATGTGGCAAATGGCAAGCGCGCTTGCCATCTTAATGATCATATTTCCAAACATCATGGCCCTTCTAACGGTGTCGGTGTCCGGGGAACGGGGGTTCCCCACGCCCTGGGCACGCGCTCCTAGAAAGCATCGCCGACGCCCCCGTTGAGAGGAAGCAGGCGCCGTAGAAGACCCCGGGAGGAAGCCCCGGAGACTCCCAGGACCACCCCTGCTGTGGGGCTCACCCCGGGAAGCGCACCGTCGACTCGGGAAGACAGGAGCCTGCAACGTGGCACGAGATTCCTGCACCGCTCCTCGGGAAGGATTTCTTCGCAGGGAAGGAAGACACACTGACTTCACGGACAAGACCACTCACGCCTGCTGCCGGGCGCAGGCGTGACATCGACAAGACCCGGCGCTCTGTCCCGTCAGTGCAGGGGCAGCGCCCGGCGCGATGCTCGGGCCGCAGATGGGACCCGACTTGCCGTCACCTCCATCTCGGCGGGGCGGGCGGCATGGAAGACAGCGCGGCGAGACACCGCCACGAAGATGGCCGGTGGCTGCCACCTGGGCCGGGGCGCGATGCGTGTGTCGGGGGAATGATTAACAGATTAACCCGCGGCCCACAAATATAATGTGTCTTATAATGTTCATGACCGCATCATCAATGGGCTTGCACGTAGTAGGGCCAACACGAAGAAGTCGCATCACGGATAGAAGAAGGATCCAGAAGATCCAAGATGGCTTAACTTGGAAGGCACGAAGAGTAGTCCCCAAGTAATACCATTGTAACCTGACGAGCCTCTAGTTATATAAAGAGGACTCGCAGGACTAGACAAACGGGCTCTCAAGCTCTCATACATCCAGACATAGGCGACTCGACACATCGATAGCCAACCCCTTGTAACACCATATTCATATCAATACCAGTCTAGGATAGGCAGGACATAGGTATTTACCTCACATTGAGGGGTCGAACCTGGGTAAAAAACATTGTCTTCCTCGTGCCCTGCGATCTTAAGCTCGGAGACGATTGACTCGCGTAATCCCACACCTACGAAGTCATCCATGACATCTGCGTGACAATCCCACGGCAGTTGGCGCCCACCGTGGGGCCTGCGGTCAAGAGCGTCATGTTCCAAGCAGGATCTATGCCAGGGACGGAGGATCTCGCCGCCGTTTCAAGTCCGACGAGTTCAACAATCTCGGAGACTTGATTGCCGCGCCATTTCAAGCTCGGCGATACCAACATCTGCACCAAGGGCAGCAGACAACGTCCGTGCTGTGACTGAACTCGACGACGTCTCGGAAATCACATCGACGATCCGTTCGGAAGAAAGATGCAGAATCAAGTTACCCAGCAGCCGGCAAAATTTCGTTAGATTCCAACGGCTGGATCTCCCTGGGCGACTCAAACACTGAAGCCCTGTCGAAAACTGACGGAACTCCGCGCGACTTTGGGAAAATAATTGCCAAGGTCGACTCGGACATGAATTCGAAGATCCCTCCGGTGGAACCCTGCGGAATACAATCTCGGAGCCCTCCAACAAGTTTGAGACAATCCCAACGGTTAGATCTCCGTCGGCGACTCAAACATTGCAGCAAGTTTTACATCTAGACAAGTTCGCGAGTCCCCCGCTGGTACATCAACAACATCGGCGAACTCGCGGCACCATGTTCGCATCTGGAGACTTGACATCAACATTGCTTGTAAGAACTCACCCCGGGCATAAAAAACCGAACCCGAAGCCCGAACCCGAAAAAACCGGGACCGAACCCGAAATACCGGGTAATTCGGGCTTCGGTTACCTCTTCGGTCCTGTCCATCAGGTGACCGAAATAATCCTCGCCTGTTCGGTTGTCTCCAGCGGTAGACCGAAGCGACCGAAGAGACCGAGGTTTGCGAGCGAGGAAATCAGTCCATGTCCAGGCGTCCAGTGCTAGGTCGAGCTCGCTCCTCAGCCTCCTCTATTTCCTTCCCCTCCTCTACTTTTTCCTCCTAGACCTAGCCGCCACCGCCAGCCCGCCACATCTCCAATCCAACTTCGTGCCGCCGCCGCATCTCAACCCCGGCCCCAGGCACCTCATTCCCTCATGGAGGTCGCCCAGCCGCCCCTCACGGAGGTCCCACAGTCGCCCCTCACGGAGCTCGCCTAGCCGCATCTCCATCCCCGACCGGCGACCGCTCGCAGCTGCGCCGCCGGCCCGACGTGACACCACCTCGCCGCGACGCCGCCCAAGACTCCATCACCGCCGCCGCCACATCTCCGCTCCATCCCCGGCCGCCGGAAGCTCCATCGTCTCCGCCCGGCCGCCCCCACATCTCCGACCCCGGCCACCAACAGGCCGCCGCACGCCCGCAGGCTCAGGCACCACCACGGGTCCACGGCAGTGACGCCGTGACGGCACGGCACCACGCCACCACCTGCAATGTAAGATATTCCCTTCCCCTCCTCCCAAATCTTCAAGATTGCTTCGGTTCTGCTAGCTATTTTCCTATTAATTTCATCATCCTGTAATTTCCTATTAATTTCATCATCCATATGTAGATTTGCTGAAAGATATTTGTATTTAGATATTTGCAAGACTGCTAGCTATTTTCATTCGGAATAAGAATTTTCCTTGTTGTTTTCTTTGTTGTAGATGACATCTGAGAATGACCTGGTGGAATATAATCACGAGAATGAGTTGAATGCACGTGCGCTTGCGGAGGCAGATGCAAATGACCTGAATGCATGTCTTGCGGAGGCAGATGCAGAAGCAGATGCAGCGATTGCTGCAGCAGATGAAGAGATAGCTGCAGGGGTGATTCAAATTGATGATGATGAGGCGAAACCAAAAGGGAGGAAACCCATGGCACCAAGATCACCAGCTTGGGAGCATTTCACCAAAGTTTTTAATAGCAAGGGTGTACTAATTGAAGGGTTGTGCAAGCACTGTGACCGCCCAATTCAAGCTAGTACAGGCGGCAATGGCACATCTTCAATGCTTAGACATTTGTTAAGCTGCAAGAAAAATCCCCATAGGAACCTTGATCCAAAGCAAGGTACTTTGCAAGCAACTCCAGGAGCTGCTCCCAACAATTGGAAATTTGATCCTGAGGCACTTAGAAAGGCATTTGCTGAAATGGTTATAGAGGATGAGTTACCATTTGCATTTGGTGAGAAGTCTGGCTTCATAAAGTTCATGTCAAAAGCTTGCCCTCGCTTCAAACCACCATCTAGAAGGACTTGTGCTAGGGAGGTTGTGAAAACGTATTTAAGTGAGAAGGCCAAGTTGATGAGTTTTTTCAAAGAGAAATGTGCAAGTGTATGTGTAACCACTGATTGCTGGACTTCTCAGCAGCAAGATGGCTATATGACAGTGACTGCCCATTTTATTGGCAATGATTGGAGGTACCATAAGAAGGTCATCAACTTCATCATGGTGAAGAGCCACAAGGGGAAAGATTTGGGGAAGAACTTGCAGAAGTGTTTGTTGGAATGGGGACTACAAAGTGTTATGACAGTCACCGTTGACAATGCAAGCGCTAATGATGGCTGCATTGTTCACTTGAGGAAGTGCTTGGTGGAAGCTAAGACTAGCATAGCAAGTGGGAAGTTTCTGCATATGAGATGTGCAGCACATATTATCAACCTTGTTGTACAAGATGGACTCAAAGAAGTAGACCTTTCAATCAAGCGTGTGCGGGCTGCGGTGCGGTATATCAAGAATGGGACTACTCGGCTAACAAAATTCAAGGAAATGGCCGTGGAAAAAAAGATTGAAAGCAAAGCATTCTTGAACCTAGACGTATGCACTAGGTGGAACTCAACTTACACAATGTTGAAGGCTGCCATCATCTATGCTAAGGTGTTTACAAAGTACCTAGATGATGATGCATTGTGTGCATTGGACTTAGCTAAAGAGAAAGGAGGGTTTGGGTATCCGGATGACCACGATTGGGAAAACGCAAAGAAAATGGCAGATTTCCTTCGTCATTTTTATGATCTTACTGTCCGTGTGTCTTCCTCACTCCATGTCACTTCCAACAACTTTTTGTTTGAGATTGGTGAGGTCCACATCTTGATTAAGTGTTGGATGGCTAGTACAGATCCTTTGCAAGTTGCAATGGGAAAACGAATGAAAGAAAAGTTTGACAAGTATTGGGGTTCTTGGCATGAGAAGGAGAAGGAGAATGACGACACAAGGGTGATTATAAATGAAAGAGGTAAAGGGAAGAAGGATGAGAAGGAAAAGGAAAATATCAACTTGCTCATATTTGTGGCTGCAGTTCTTGACCCGAGGTACAAGCTGTCTGATTATACAAAGATTTCTACAGAGGAAATATATGGTCTTGAGATGGGAGAGAAAGTTTGGGCTGCTATTAACTTGTGTGTTCGTGGGCTGTTTGAAGAATATAGGATGCAATCTGTGTCACCTGCAGCAGAGACACCATCCACTGATCTATCACAAACAGAAGGCGGAGGGACTATGATGAAGCAACTAATTGCGAACAGATTGAGGCAGCAAAGTAATAGTGCAAATGGTAGTAGTAAATCTGAGCTTGATAAATACCTTGCTAAAGATTGTGAGGATCCTGAGACACAACTTGACATCCTAGCATGGTGGAAAGTGAATGCATCAAGGTTTCCAACCTTGGCGAAGATGGCTCGTGCTATCTTGGCTATTCCGATCTCAACCGTGGCTTCAGAGTCTTCCTTTAGCACAAGTGGACGTATACTTGATGATTTCAGGACATCTCTCACTCCATTCATGGTACAAGCATTAGTCTGTACACAAGATTGGCTGAGACGGTCCACTGATCCCGTCGACATCAAGGAGAACTTGGAGGAATTAGAAGTGCTAGAAAAAGGTAATTTCCTATTTGCTACTGCTCCCATTCATGTAAATGTGCTCCCATTCAGTACAAGATTTTTGGTTGCTTCCTGTAGTTTCATATGTCCAAATTTGGTTGTTGATTGTCTCTAATGAACATAGTATCAATTATGGCTTGTGCACAACTGGCCCATATTTACAAAATTGTAATCTGGTCATCACCCACATCATTATAGAGTGTAAGAGTATTCATGGCATGGTTAGCTTTGACTCTCTTTCTAGGAACTATATTACCACGCTAGAGAGTAACTATGTGGGAGTGTGTGATGAATGGTTTTCTGTAGTGTAAATTTGCAAAACTAAATGCCCCTGGTTATAATTGTTAATCATAAGCTTTCAGTTCAGTACTACATGTATGCCACGTTTTTGTGCTTGCACTTGATCATGGCCTAAATTTATCGATCCATATTATTCTTACATATGCTTCATATGCAGAGTTGCTTGAAGAACTGGATGAGCAAAAGAAAGGGAAGCGCAAGGCTGCTGCTGCATCATCCCTGGCCACGGCCAAGTCAAGCAAGCACAACAACACATGAAGACATCCAGCACCTTTCTATGACATATATGCACTTGTGCTTCTGGTCAATGTGTTGTGAGACACGTATGGATATTCAGACTTAATATTTGCTATGTTTGTCATATGTTACTTTGTGAGTGTGAGACACGTATGGATATTTGCTCACTTAATATTTGCTATGTTTGTCGTGAGTGTGAGACACGTGCTGGTTTGTGTTGCATTGCTGCCACAAAAAAGTATTTGTGCTGCCATTTTTTGTGCTGATATTATTGTACATATTAGTGCAAGTTGTGTTGCCATTTTGTTCTCTTTTGAGCTGCCACCGTAAGATGTTGTGCTCCCAATTTTTGTGATGCCATTTCTTATTTGGTCTATATGGTCATGACCGAAGACCGGACCGAACAGACCGAAGACCGAATACAGAAAGACCGAAAAGACCGGCCGTAATTTGGGTAGCGTTTCTAGATGACCGAAATTTTGGATGACCGAAAAGACCGGACCGAGCAAACCGAACAGACCGAACGCCCGGGGTGAGTAAGAACCATGTCCAAGAAATTATCCAGAAATCTTCAGCGGCGACTCGGGCAGCAAATCAGTCGGTTACCCAGCCGATCTGTTGATCCGCCGAGAATCCTTACGCAGATCAAGTCCTGTTCGGATTCTAGCAGCAATACGCAACAGCTCCAATCTGATGCAAATTGGAAAAGGAAAAGCGCAGCAAACCTATTCAGACTCGCACACGGATCGATGGAGCAAATAAGGAATAGTTTATTTTGTTAAGCCTGCCAAATCTGAGATTTCAAAGTCAATCACGCTACAACAGTTTTTTGGTAGTACCAGCTAACGAGGGCTAAGGAAAAAAGAATGGAAGGCCATGCAGGAGCAGCTAGCCAAGGAAAGAATTATATCTGCCCTTTTCTGCTAGGCACATGCGACTCAAGACATTGCTGTTCGAGGAAGGTAGAAAAAACAAAAATCAGATGTTGCTGCCTCTCTGCCTCGTTACGTAACGATACGTACAGTCAAGGAAAGGAAAAGTGAAGCGAAGATACGATCGGCTCGGTTCATCCACGTGCGACTCAACAGATCAGCACGCGACTTCAAAGATCAGTCGGGCATGTTTCCACGTCCTTCAATCAGGCGCATCGGAACGAATCAGACTACTGCCCAAATTAGACTGCTGCCAAAGACATTGGAAAGAAGGAGAGGAGTATACGTACAAGTATACAAGCAGCATGCGAGTCAAGATGATGGTCGACCCCATGAGTACATTTTGTTTCAGCCGCACAATATGCCACGGCAACTCAAAGTACAACATTTTCAGCAACAACCTTAACGCCATCAGCGTGGACGACATGGCGTCGATCACCCCTATCGTTGCCGACTTCGCGAAGATGGCGATAACCTGCAGCATCGCCAACCCGTTGTATTTCATTTCAAATGCCATCAATGCCTACTCCGACTTTGACAAACCGACGTCTACAATCCATGGATCATATCACGTCATTGACGCCGGAGAATAAGAAAAAAGCTAAGTCGCTATTATACTCAACTTTCGCAGCCTTTTACTTTCATCAATAAGTTTAAATTCACGTTCGAGTTTATCTCGGGGGCTGCATATCTAGGTTATTATGCCTTTTATTAATGTCTTTGCGATTTAAATTATATCATGTCGCGGACTTTAATTCATATCAGTTTTTGAGATTTAGTTATATCCAGTTCTCAAAGCCGGTTTCTTACAACCCGCAATGCATTTATCAAATTAGAGTTCTCATAACTCGCATTACATTTATTAAAGTCTAGCTCTCTACAGCTTGCACTATCGCATGATAATAAATTTATTTGCACCTATAAAGATCACCATTACATGTTCAAGTGTTGGTATTTGAGCACTCGCTATATCATTTAATGATTTATCTTTGCATCAGTCCATGACTTATCATTATATATGTCATTTCATGACTTATCTTCATATCATTTTATGAGTCATCATCAACTCATTATCATATTATTTTATGAATCACCTAGTGATTTACCCCCATATCATTTTATGAGTCGCATACAGCTCATCATTACATCAGTTTATGAGTCCCTAACAAATCATCATCTTATCGATATTTGAGTTAAACAGGTGACTCGTTATATCAATATTTGGGTCAAATCAGTGACCCGTGTTATCACATTCAAATCTAATTAGATCTCGTCACGGCTATTACAACCGATTATATCAAACATCGATCACCGCCTACGTGCGATCGTACTTCAGGATTGTGAAATAAAGTGGGCACCACCGGTATCGGGGGTTTGTCATTTCGCCTCAATATGAGCAGCTGAGCCTTTATTTTCACTAATCTCTGGGTTTCATGGGGGCTGTGTAGCTTTATAAGCTCGGCTTATTCTCGTGGAATCGCTCTTTGTGGCAAATTATCCTGGTTATACTCGCCTTAAGTCAGAAGTATCTTTGCACTATGCGGCCAAAGTACTAGGGCGCGGCGTCAATCGAGCTTGATTGCCTATCATGGCCGCTCTCGACCCTGAACACGCGTTTTTACCTGGGAAATATTGAGTCGCGTGAAGACCTACTTAACGGTAATAGAGATAATTCAGAAGGGCTAAAGTACCCGCGTGTGGCGTCAATCGAGTCTGAATGCCTATCATGGCTGCCTATCATGGCCGTTCTCGACCCTGAACACACATTAGATCTGGGAAATACTGAATCAAGTACCACATGCTATCATGCATCGTACAATATGCTATCATGCATCTTACCAGTTGCTATCATGCAACTAGTTGCTATTATACAACCATTTGCTATCATGCAGATTACAACATGCTATCATGCAGATTACAACATGCTATCATGCAGGTTACAATCTGCTATCATGCAGAGTACCACATGCTATCATGCGGAGTACTAACGTTCTATCATTATTATCAGCCGCCAAGGCTAACATATTATTATCAAGTTATTATCATTGCTTCCTCGGGGGCTTTGCCCTTTGAATTTCAGGAACCTATAACTCGGCCATATGAGTTTGAACTGGCATGACCAGATTTTTTATGTTTGGGATGATCATTCCTGATATCGGTTGTTGAAGTCACCATTATTTTTTATCTACAGCCACATCAAGTGGAATTTTTAAGGATGATTCTTTCATCTATATCTAGAGTTTTGACTGGGATTATCTTTTTTCCTAGCAGCTCAACTAATATATTTCACAGTTCGGAGTTTATAAGCGGCTTTGCCCCACTCCAAGTATCATTGTTTTCTTGCGGTAAAAATATTTGCTCAATCTGTTGCAAGATCAAATTGCAATGATATGCCATCAAGCAGGATAATGAAATCATGCCTGCTTAATGCCTGGGGGTAGGACAATTAATTTTTTGTCTAACTTGAGATATTTTTGAGTCCCGAGCAGCATGATCAAGCATGCAACCCGGTCCTCGGGGGCTACACATCCACCATATCTGGCGGTCTTTATTATACTCATATACCATGTTTATATGCAGATTTCATTTTTTGCAGCACATGAGAATATATATATCCATTTGCGAGTCAAATAAGCGACTCGGAAATCTTTAAATACAGGTTGTGGCTATATGCCCTTGAGCCGCCATGTTTCAACATGCGTTCAGATGGCTCGTCATGATAACATGACAGATTATTATTCTAATGATTGACCAGCTTATTTATGCTTATGGTCTTTTATGCTTCGATGTCTATGACTCAGCACCTTGTACACATTTGGTTGATATATCTTGTTACTCATAAGTTATTATTCTTATGATTTCAACTCAGTCTTACATTCAACAGGAAAAGGTGGTTTTCACCAAGTGCTTCGCGGAAAACTTACCGCGATTCTGCAGCTTCAATGCGACCAAGACAACAGTGCTCAATTGGCAACATAGTGGCTAAATAAGCCGCAAAGACAGCGACTCATCGCTTCTACATCAGCGGCTCAAGAAACCGCAACGCTAGCGACTTAACACCAGCGAGTCGGCAGGAACTATATACGCAAGCCCGCAGGATCATCATCAAGACAGAATCTTCCGCCTGATTCTACGAATCACCCGGAAGCTTGGGGGCTAATGTCGGGGGAATGATTAACAGATTAACCCGCGGCCCACAAATATAATGCGTCTTATAATGTTCATGACCGCATCATCAATGGGCTTGCACGTAGTAGGGCCAACACGAAGAAGTCGCATCACGGATAGAAGAAGGATCCAGAAGATCCAAGATGGCTTAACTTGGAAGGCACGAAGAGTAGTCCCCAAGTAATACCATTGTAACCTGACGAGCCTCTAGTTATATAAAGAGGACTCGCAGGACTAGACAAACGGGCTCTCAAGCTCTCATACATCCAGAGATAGGCGACTCGACACATCGATAGCCAACCCCTTGTAATACCATATTCATATCAATACCAGTCTAGGATAGGCAGGACATAGGTCTTTACCTCACATTGAGGGGCCGAACCTGGGTAAAAAACATTGTCTTCCTCGTGCCCTGCGATCTTAAGCTCGGAGACGATTGACTCGCGTAATCCCACACCTACGAAGTCATCCATGACATCTGCGTGACAATCCCACGACAGCGTGCCCTGCCTCGGTGGCACGCCCTCCACTTGTGGTGTCCCCTTGGCATATAAAAGGAGGTCCTAGGTCATTGAGTAGAGAGGACACACCATGACTAGCAGCTGCTCATAGTTCTCCACTTGTACTCGGGGGCTGGATGAGCTACACCTCGGGAACCTCTAGGTGTGTATCTCAACTGCTCACGGGGGTTAGCGAGCGCTGGTAGCCTTGTCAC
The DNA here is from genome assembly GCA_947311845.1 of Poa pratensis. Lineage (NCBI taxonomy): Eukaryota > Viridiplantae > Streptophyta > Magnoliopsida > Poales > Poaceae > Poa > Poa pratensis. The sequence continues at coordinate 25,763,212 of CAMZMU010000089.1, forward strand.
TGTAAATCATTAGCTCGACAATCCAACCAGACAAGCAGGACGTAGGGTGTTACGCGGCGACGCGGTCCGAACCTGGGTAAACAGGAGAGACGTCCGGGTGCTCAGGGGTCAAAATTTTGTCGGATGGAGGAGTCGGAGGATGCACAGTCTCATCACTACGAGTGATAGAAGACGAACAACATAAGCACGAATACCAAAACAAAAAAACTCAGTACAGAAAGCATAGGAGCAAACCTGTGCTCTTCTTCCTCCTCAGTGTCGAGGTTGTCAAAATTTGGGCCTCCAAAAAGCAGCTCCTCACCCGACTTGGGAGGAGGAGATGAGCTCAACGGGCTCACATCCAAAGGAGCAGCTTTGGCAGAAGGTGAGGAGCCCGAGTCTCCGTCATCCTTCACATCCGACTCCTTCGTGGGTGAGCTCACAGAAGAAGACAAACCTTGGGCCACCCGACGACGCTTGCGAGTGGGAACCTCGCTCACATGATCAGTCGCGGCCGGCTCCTCAGTCTGTACCTCCTCTGCCTCTTCCTCTTCGACCTCTTCCATCGGAGATGTGGTAGCCGAAGGTAGAGGCGATTCATCCCCTCCCTTCGTTTCTACCTCTTGCACCTCCGTTTCATGAGTTGGGCCATTCTCTGGAAGGGGAGGAAGGGTTGACGCAGTCGAATGACCCTGCATATCGCAAATAACAGTACAAGGCTAAGAAAGCAAAAACACTGAGTGGTAACCCAGATGACAAATAACACGTACGGTCGTACTAACCTCTGGCAAAGGCTTGTCCGGCCCATATGGAGTGACAGGGCAGTCGACGTTGCAGGGGTCGCTTGACTTAATGCTGGTAATGGATCGCACATGCGCCACTACCTCGTTCTTTGACACTTCTGAAAGATCGATATGTCGACTAGAGGGGGGGGTGATTAGGCGACTACCAAATTTTAATTCTTTTTCGATTAATTAGGGCTTGAGCAAAGTATAACAAGGTTGACTAGATGTGCACTAGGTGATAGCAACCTATGTGATACAAGCAAGGTATATAACGTAGCGGAAGCAATAAGTAAAGGATAGAAATAACCGCAAAGTCGAGACACGGAGATGTTTCCCGTAGTTCCTTCCCAAGGGAAGTACGTCTACGTTGGACGAATGTGGAGCCACCTAGGCGCTCCAATAGCACGGATGTGCTCACTCTATTCTCCGTGAGCTTTACCCGTGGGGGTTTGGCTCTTCCACTATGAGGTCACCTTGATGGCGTTGACCAAGCCGGTACACAAAGGTTGGGGAACTCCACAATGAGTTGGAGCCTCCCAACAATGCCTCGCACTTCCTCCGAGACTCACAAAGGCACCTCGAGTTACAAGCAACCCAAGATGCAAGATCCACACGGATAGTGTGGGGGGATTTGAAATTCCTTCGGTGGAGATGTAGATCTAGACCTCCTCCTTCACTCCACAAAGTATCAAGAGGTTTGGGTGGTTGGAGTGGGAGGTCTTAGCAGGTTGAAGCTTTCAACAATGGAGGAGAGAGAGCGTAGGAAAACTTAGTCTTCAAGTGAGGAAGAAGACCTCTTTAAATAGCTCCTCCAAAAGTGGACGTTGCGCAGCCAAATTCCCGCGGCGGTACTACCGCTGGGGGCAGCGGTACTACCGCTGCCTTCATTCGTCTTCAATTCAAACGGCTAGATTTGCTGGAACGCGCGCCTGTCTTCAAAGCGGTACTACCGCTGGAGGCAGCGGTACCACCGCTGCCCAGCGGTACTGCCGCCGCGGTACCGCTGCAGCTACCGCCCGAAGAAACAGAAGGTGCAAAACGGCGGTACCTCGGGCGGTACCGCAGCGGTAGCTGAAACCTCTGCAGCGCACTGGAAACGCACGCAGCGGTACCACCGCTGGGGCTGGCGGTACTGCCACTGGGGCTGGCGGTACTACCGCCCCGGTACCGCTGGAGCTACCGCTGAAGGAGACAGAAGCCGAAAAACGGCGGTACCTCCAGCGGTACCGCCAGCGGTAGCTGGCAGAGCTTGCGAGTGACAACTGCGCAGCGGTACTACCGCCCCTCCTGGCGGTACTACCGCTGCCTGGCACAGAAAACTGCTAAGACCAATTTGCAAGCTCTATTCGATGATGCTTATAACGATAATCCCTGGAAGCTCAAAATACATCGTTAGATAGATAATTGTGTTATCACTAACACCAAAACATCATCTAGGGAAGATGCACTTTCAATCTCCCCCTTTTTGGCGTTAGATGACAACACAATTATCGCAAGGGAAAAAGTTTTGTAAAAGCTAGACGGAGCTCCCCCTAGACACGTGCATTAATCATGAAATGCTTTTGAATGCACAAACACACACAACCTAGGATCAATGCTCCCCCTAGCTTTTGCAAACTTTGCAAATAATAATATTAGATAAAGAGCTTGCAACAAAGAATAAGACATGAACAAAGACAAACATAAGCTAAGCAATTAAGGTTCACATGTCTTACACCACATGGAGAGATCCACAACTGAAAATAAAAGGTGTTCACAAGCATAAGAGAAACAATACTAATAAAGAACAAGCTTGTGACACACAACCCTTGCGAAACCCCGTACGAGCTACTAGATATCTCTCCCCCTTTGGCATCGAGACACCAAAAAGGGACAGACCGATGCTAACGCCCCATGGGTTACTCGAAACCGAACGGAGGCTGCTGAGAGGTGACTTCATCTTCTTCATAATCTGCCCAAGTGATCACCTGCCCTGCACTGTCCTGAGCTTGCCACTCCTCCCATGGAGTGATGTTCTTCTCCGAACCGGACTGCACTTGTTCTCCTTGAGCACGACGGTGAGCAATTTCAGCTTGTCGAGCCTTCATCGTGCTCTCATAGACATCATATTGGTTCCTCTCAACTTTCTTGGTCAGCTTGAAGAGCTTCTTCATAGAAGTAGCCATCCAAAGGAAAGGCCCTTCCTTCTTAGTGTGAGAGGGACCGGCTTCATCCACAACTTCTTTGCTCTTCTTCTTCGGATGGGGCTTAACAAGGAGCCGCTTACTCTTGTGGGGGATCCAATCCTCCGCATCCCCAAGCTCCGCAACATCGTTCTCCTCAACCCACTTCCAAATGATGATACGCATGATGAGAGGAGCAAAAGCGATGTTCTTCTTCTTGATAATGACCTCCCAAAGTTCATGCCAAATGAAATCCATGACATCCAACTTCTTCCCTTTTCCTTGCATCTCCCTTGTGAGGAGCATTAGATTCTTGAGATACCCATGAATTTCATTAATGTTGCCCACCTTTGGGTTGATGGTCTCGCGATAAATCCTGTGCATGATGTCCCAAGTGGGAAAGAGTCCCTTTGACTTGCCAACCTTCCACTTCTCAGCGCTCTCCGGGTCATATAAAGGCAAAAGCTTCTCAACTTCTACAGCCTGCACCCCCGTATGATGTACACGGAAGTGAGTATCATCAAAGTCCTCGTAGAGGACGGAACCAAACTCCTCATAACCAAGCATCTGAGCAATTGCAGACCACGTCTCTTCAAACTTCTTCTCCTTTGTCATCCATGTGATGGTGCGCTCCGTCTCATTGCCAAAGTGAACGGTGGCTAGAAACTGAGCCACAAGCTTCTCATCAAAATCTTGTTCCAACTCCATCATGGGTAAAAGCCCAAACTCTTCGCAAATATCAAGGGCTTCTCCAAAGTAATCAATCTTGTCCCTCATGTGATCCATATTGATGAAGTGTTGCTCCACATGGTTCTCCACCGGCTTCTTCAACAAGATCTCATGGTAGCATTGTTCTTGGAACTTGTTGTGAAAGAAAGGATTGTTGCCCCGAATGGAGGGAATTTGATCCATCCTCTCAATCACATAGCAATTGACAGCCCGCTTTACCGCAAAATCCTTGTCCGACATCTGACTAGCAGTCTTGGTCCTCTTGGGCAAGGTCTTCTTCGGAGGTGGAAATCTCCGGCGAGTCACGGGAACCCCATCAATCTCATCTTGGACCTCATCAGCACCATCGGTCCTTGGTTTCTTGCGCCCGACAGTCTTGGTGCGACCACGACACTAGTACAGAAAAGCTTTTCTGTGGCGCACCATTTTTCTATTCTGTGGCGCATGGGTGGTGCGCCACAGAATAGTCGCCACTAAATAAGCTATTCTGTGGCGCACCACCTAGTGCGCCACAGAATAAGCTATTCTGTGGCGCACCGGAATAGCTTATTCTGTGGCGCACCCTACCCCGTGCGCCACAGAATTGTTTTTTTGAATTTCAAAAAAATGGCGGCCAGATCTAGATCTGGGTTCCCAAAAAATTTCAAAAAAATTCAAAAAAATTGAAAAAAATCAGAAAATGAAATAATTTGGAAATTCCTATATATTTGAATTTTCTGAACATTTTTAACACTCCTAGTGAATCTCAAATGTTGACTTCCCGCTAGGTCACCCATCCTAGGAGTGCTCCCACCCAAGCACGCTTAACTTCTAAGTTCTATTCACTTCACCTACCATCCTGCTACTCAAGTTCTTATTGATAATAGTATCATATCAACCCTTTTAACCCTTGTGTATGTCTATATATGTGTGTAGTTTATGTGTGTTATGTGTATATATATGTTTCAAAAAATTCAAAAAATTCAAAAGTTTGTACAGAAAGTTCAAATAATCCAAAAAAAATCAAAAATTTCAAAAAAAGTCAAAAAATTTCAAAAAATCCCCGAAAATTCAAAAAACTTCAAAAAATCCAAAAACTCAACAAATCCAACCGGGTAAACCCTGGTGGGATCGGGTTCCTTTTTTTCTCTAGTTTTTTTTGACATATTAAACGCATTTTTTCGACGTCGTATGCAAAAGTTATGGTCGTTTTACGTTTTTTTTTCTGGATTTTGCAAAAAAGGTCAAAATTCATATTTCAAGATTTCTATACGAACTAGACAGTAACACCTAACCACATCTCGAAGGATTTTATTTTTTGAATTTTTTGACATTTTCTTTGAGTGTTTTGAAAACTGAAAAGGCGATCCACGGGGGGGGGGGGGTGTGGAGCTGTTTTTAAAAAAACTTCTGTGGCGCATGGGGCTTGGTGCGCCACAGAATTTCTGATTTCTGTGGCGCATGGCCTCGTGTGCCACAGAATTTGCATTTCTGTGGCGCACGTGGCCCATGCGCCACAGAAAACCATAATTCTGTGGCGCATCAGCTTCCATGCGCCATAGAATAGCACTATTCTGTGGCGCACCAGCCACATGCGCCACAGAATAGCACTATTCTGTGGCGCACCAGCTTAGGTGCGCCACAGAATAGCAAATTCTGTGGCGCACCAGTTCCGGTGCGCCACAGAATAGCCTTATTCTGTGGCGCACCAGTTTTGGGTGCGCCACAGAAGCTTATTCTGTGGCGCACGGCCACATGGTGCGCCACAGAATAAGGATCCATAGAATTGGGTTTTCCTACTAGTGCGAGACGCACTACCTGTGAATAGCATGGGAGGGGCAAGCACATAGGTAAGAATGCACCATTTCATTATTTTGGAGAAAAAGAGCACATGTCTACAAAATTGTATGAAATTAAAACTAGAGGGAGAGTGCCAAATCTAGTGTTGGAGATGTAACAAGAGGTAATATGAGGGCTTAAAAAGCACTAACATTATCTAGGGTTACTCCTCTAAATCTAGGAAGAGGAACTTTCAAACTAGCCACAAATTTCGCAAAAAATTTATAGACAAGGTTCTAGATCCACAAATACACATCTCTACCTACTCAATCTACCACGAATCCAAGAGGAACACCACTAATTTCATCTCTATCCATCAACTAGATGAGAGAGAGGGATAGGGCATACCGGAACTCATGGCAGATGATCGAGGAGGAGGAGAGATGCAGGAGGCGTCCCGGGGCGTGGAGGTTGAAGATCCAAGCCTGGGGAGAGCTCCTTCCCGGCGGAGGAGTGGCCGGCGGCGGCGGAGGTGGGAGGAGAAGGAGTGGGGGAAGAAACGAATGAGGGAGAAACCCTCAAAAACGAGTCGACCCCGACCCTTATCCTGTCCAATCTCCGCGAGCGGTACTACCGCTCGATCCAGCGGTAGTACCGGTCTCGGTAAAAACAGGCACCGTGGCGATACCGCGCTGCACAGTGCTGTGAAGCACGCGCAGCGGTAGTACCGCCAGGGTGCCCGGTAGTACCGGCGCCTGGGAAAAAAGCAGCTAGGGCTCAAAAATGAGCCCCTAAGCCGATTTGACCGCCGTTTCCGACCATCCAAACAACCAAGAGCATGAAAAAGGCATTTTTAGAGAGAGATGGCTGTTTTAATAAAGAGTGTTGGCTTGGGATAGACAAGTAGCTGAGGAAGGAGAAGAAACTCAAGTTTGCAAAAACCAAACTTGAAGACCCAAGCTTGAGTTCTCTCCCCAAAAAGAGTCTAAAACACCAAATAAGATCCAAATAAAACCAACTCCTCATAAGGAGGAGGGCGGTGGCCTAGGCCACCATGTATGAGCAATTATCAACCCAAAACCGCGAAGATATATCTTGGGTTCAAGGCCAATACTCATCGTTTAAGCACAATTTGTCACCGGAGTGACCAAATGAAGCACGAATTGTCTATGTGCGCATAATAGAAGTAGTGTTGACTCATGAGTTGAGCTACACTCCCCCTATGTCCATGCATGCATCTAAACTAGTTACGATGTCTACTAGGGTACTTGTGCAAGGCGGTCAAGCAAAGTTGCTCGCATCAATGACATTTAGTTCATTCCTCAACTCTCGAAATCTTGGTTCATCAAGGGCCTTCGTGAATATATCCGCAAGTTGATCCTTGGTTCCTACAAAAGAAAGGTCAATGTTGCCCCTCTCCACATGCTCCCGGATGAAATGATGACGAACTTCAATATGCTTCGTCTTGGCATGTTGCACGGGGTTGTGGGCGATCTTGATAGCACTTCATTATCGCACAAGAGGGGCACCTTGGAGAAGATAATACCATAATCCTTCATAGTTTGCACCATCCATAAGAGTTGAGCACAACAACTTGCGGCGGAGATGTACTCGGCTTCGGTGGTGGAGAGAGCAACACAATTTTGCTTCTTGGAAGACCAACACACCAAGGAGCGGCCAAGAAATTGACAACTCCCGGATGTAGACTTCCTATCCTTCTTCTCTCCGGCATAATCCGCATCCGAGTACCCATGAGATGAAAGCTTGAACCCTTGGGATACCAAAGACCAAAGTTTGGGGTATGAAGCAAATATCGAAAGATGCGCTTAACCGCCACTAAGTGGCTCTCTTTGGGAGCCGCTTGATACCTTGCACACTTACCCACACTAAACATAATATCCGGTCTAGATGCACAAAGATAAAGCAAAGAGCCAATCATCGAGCGATAGAGTTTTTGATCGACATCGTTACCCTCGGTGTCGGTGTGGAGGTCGACGGAGGTGGACATGGGTGTCTTGTAAGGTTTGAGCTCCGTCATCGTGAACCTCTTGAGCATGTCTTGGGTATATTTGGCTTGATTGATGAAGGTACCTTCCCTATATTGCTTCACTTCAAATCCTAGGAAGTACTTCAACTCCCCCATCATGGACATCTCAAATTTGCTTGTCATTAGCTTTGCAAACTCATCATTGAAAGCATTGTTAGTAGAACCAAAAATGATGTCATCTACATAGAGTTGGCATATGAAAAGATTGCCACCCACCTTCTTGGTAAAGAGGGTGGGGTCAATAACACCAACTTGGAATCCACGGTCTACAAGAAACTCTCGAAGGTGCTCATACCACGCACGTGGGGCTTGTTTAAGGCCATAGAGCGCCTTGTCGAGCTTGTAAACATGGTCCGGATGGTTGGGATCCTCAAACCCGGGAGGTTGCTTAACATATACCAACTCATTAATAGGACCATTAAGGAAAGCACTTTTAACATCCATTTGTTGCAATTTAAAGTTATGATGAGATGCATATGCAAGCAAGATGCGAATAGATTCAAGACGAGCAACGGGGGCATAGGTTTCACCGAAGTCAACACCTTCGACTTGAGAGTAGCCTTGTGCCACCAATCTTGCCTTGTTTCGAATGACAATGCCGTTCGAATCTTGCTTGTTCTTGAAGACCCACTTGGTGCCGATGACGTTCTTGCACCCATTTGGCCTTGGCACCAACTTCCACACCTTGTTGCGCTTGAAGTTATTGAGTTCTTCATGCATGGCATCAATCCAATCATGATCTTCAAGAGCTTCATACACCTTCTTGGGCTCGATGAAGGACACAAAAGCATGGTTGGTGCTAAAGCTTGCCAATTGTTTTCTTGTGACGACCTTGCTTTGGACACCTCCAAGAACTTTGTCCAATGTATGCTCTAAGCGAGTTAATTTTTGCTCTCTTCGCAATTCTCTTCTCTTCTTGGTCTCCTCCGAAGTTTCTTGAGAGATGACTTGATCATTTCCTTCATCATCGGAGTCATGTGCATTGTTTTGATCTTGAGCTTGATCTTGATGTGGACCACCTTGATCTTGTTCTTGATCATTGTCGTGTGCACCATCTAGAGCTTGGTCTTGAACATCAAGTTGTGGAGAGGAACCACTAGGTTGATCTTGTTCTTGACCTTGCTCACTTGTTTGAGGGCTCGGAGTTTGTTCTTGGTTACGGGGAGGATCTTGAGTTGGTGATGGTATGACTTGAGGAGGAGCTCGAGGAGGATCTTGAACTTGAGGAGGATCCTCTTCAATGGGACGAATGTCCCCAATTGCCATCCTTCTTAGAGCGAGCTCCATAGGTACATCACCTACAACATTAGGATCAACTTGCCCCACTTGGGAGCCATTATCCTCATCAAACTTCACGTCACTAGATTCTTCAACTTGACCGGTGGTCTTGTTGTAGACTCTATAGCCGTGAGAGTTTGTGGAGTAACCAACAAAGATGCCCTCTATAGATCTAGTCTCAAACTTAGATAACCGGTTACCTTTCTTGCGAATGAAGCACTTGCATCCAAAGACACGAAAATAAGAAAGATCCGGTTTCTTCCCAAGAAGAATCTCATATGGGGTCTTGTTCAATAGCTTGCGGAGATATAACCGATTTGTTGCATGACAAGCGGTGGAGATGGCTTCGGCCCAAAAGTTGAACGGAGAAGCATACTCCGCAATCATGGTCCTAGCCGCATCCATAAGAGTCCGGTTCTTCCTCTCCGCAACACCATTTTGTTGAGGGGTGTATGGAGTGGAATATTGATGAGCAATACCCTCTTCACTAAGAAACCCCTCCACGGTGTAGTTCTTGAATTCGGACCCATTATCACTTCGAATTGTCATGATCTTCTCTTGATATTGACGTTGAGCCATGTTGATGAAGTCAATGACTCTTTGTTGAGTCTCACTCTTCTTCTTGAAGAAATAGACCCATGTGTATCTTGAATAGTCATCAACAATCACCAAGCAATACTTCTTCCCACCAAGACTATCATAAGATAATGGACCAAATAGGTCCAAATGAATGAGCTCAAGAATCTTGTCGGTGGTAATCTTCGTCTTTGATGGATGGGCTTCTCCATGTTGCTTTCCTAGAACGCATGATCTACACACACGATCTTTGGAAAACTTAATATCGGTTAGTCCAAGAATGTGATCACCACTTTGAAGATCATGGAGTGTTCTCATATTGGTGTGGGCTAGTCGGCGATGCCAAAGCCAACCCACATCAACTTTAGCCATTAGACAAGTCGCGGCCGACATGCTCTCTTTCGAGAAATCAAGCACATACATGCCGTACTCGACATGTCCAACAAAGACTACTTTAAGAGATCCCTTCACGGTGATGATCACACTCTCGTCATCAAAGTAACACCCATAACCACTTTTAGTAAGTTGATAGACGGAGAGTAAGTTGTAGCCAAGGGACTCAACGACAAGTACATTCTTGATAGAGACTCTCTAGCAACAACGACCTTGCCTCGTCCCAATACCTTAAGCTCGCGGTTGTCACCAATTTTGACTCGTGAATATTGAGGTAGAGGAGGTTCAATATCATCCACCAAGTCAATGCGTCCGGTCATGTGTTGGGATGCGCCACTATCCACCGTCCATCGACCCGCACCGGACGCCACACCCTACAAGGAATCAAGACTTCGATTTAGGTACCCATTTTTCGATGGGTCCTTTCTTGTTAGTCACAAGGGTCTTTGGAACCCAAATAGTCCAATGATAATCATCACCATAAGAAGTGCCAACATATTTAGCATAAACATGACCATCTTAGATTTCATAAGAACATAAGATGGGTTATATTTGCCGGCAAAGTCATTATGGGTAGGAAGGTCCCTTGTGACCTCACACCCACAACGGTGTTGGTCTCCTTCTCTTTAGCCAACTCCCCCTCCTTCACAAAGATAATAGCTTTTGAAGAGGGAGAAGGCTTCTTCTTCTTCTTGTTCTTCTTCTTTGACTTGGTAGAGAAACCAAGTCCTTCTTTCCAATTTGATCCTTTTGATTACTCAAAAGGTCATTGAGATTCTTTTCTCCTTGGGCACAAGCCAAATGCCCTTCTCAAGTTGAGATTTCAACTAGCATTCTCTTCACAAGATTAGCATGCTCACAACAAATAATAGATTTAGCAACAATTTCATTTGATGTGGATGCAATAACTTCTTTCACTTGTTGACCTAGGAATTGATCATGAGACTTCTCAAGTTTGGCAAAAGACTCTTTGAGGGTTTTGAGTTCCTCATCAAGTCTCTTGTTTTCCTTCTCAAGTCTAGCATGTTCAATGCCTAGCTCAAGCTTCTCATTCTTATAGACTTTAGAAGTAGCAAGAGCATGTTCATGATCCTTTTTAACTCTAGACATGTCAATAGCATAGGATTCCTCGGAATTAGATAGGGCCTCCTCAAGAGACCTTCTACGAGTTTGCTCTTTTCAAGAGCGATAGAGAAATCCGCTATCTCATTAGCATAGTCAACCTCACGGTTTGCCATGCCCGAAATGATCTCCTCCTTTTGATCTACAAGAGAGTTAGTTTCCTCAAGTTGCTCCAAAAGAGCATCAACATTCACTTTATCTTCTCCTTAAGATTAGCTAGCCATAAGTCCACCTCATTTGGACTTTGGGGCTCCTTCACAACATTCTCTACACAATCCAATAAGGAAGGAGGTGTAGAGGTAATAGGTTTGGAGAAGGAGTTACCGAGGTGGCTTTTGCCATGAGACATGTGTAGGGAATGGACTCATTTCATTGGGGGATTCAAATAGGGATGACGGTGTAGAGGAAGGTGTAGCTATGGCAATGCGAGCGGTAGCTCCAACTTCATCTTCATCTTCATCACCGGACATGTATTCTTCCAAAACTTTTCTATCTTGAACACACAAGGCATTGACTACCCTCTTCTTCACGTAGTTCTTGTTGCCGTTGCCCTTGGACTTGTCTTTTCTCACAAGCTTGCCATTGTGGTCCTCTCGATTCTCCCAAGGACAATCGGCAATGTAGTGATTGAGATTACTACAATTATAGCAAGTCTTTGGACGGTCTCCTCTTGGTCTTGCAACGAAGTTCTTCTTAGCAAAAGGTCTTGAGAAGATCTCTTGGAACGGTTGCCCCAAAAGGCTCTTGAAGCAAGGGCCATGTGCTCATAATATTCTTGCTTGACGTCCTCCGAATCCTCCTCTTCAACTCCATGTTCATACTCTTCTTCACTAGTGATGGCCGTGGACTTCAAAGCAACATTTGGAGAGTGTCCCGCAAGTCCTCTTTGCCGAGCATGAGCATGAATGGAGCTCTTGACCACCATTCCAATGGATACAAACTCGTTGAGCACGGTGTTGGAATCAAGTGTTGAGAAGTCCGGTCTTGATCGAATGGTTTGAGCCAAGCCTTGATTTGAGGGAGTGATTGCCTTGAGAAACTTGCGCTTGATCCAATTATCTTCAAACTTCTCGAAGCCAAAATCATTCAAGGTGATGGAAAGAGCGGTGAGCCTTCGATAGAGATCTTCGGGTGTCTCATCCTCATTCATCACGAACTCATCGGCTTCGTCTTGAACCGCTTCATACTTGGAAAGTTGAATGCTTTCATTCCCCAAGAACAAGTTATGGAGTTTATCCCAACATTGCTTTGCCGTCTTGCACATCCGGATATGAGTGGTATAAGTTGGGCCGGCGGCCGTTTGATCATGTGCATGGCGGTGGCGTTGAGTTGATGATTGGCCTTCTCCGTTGAAGTCATGTTGAGTGGGTCTTGAGGATAGAAGCCTTGCTCTAAATGTCAATCAAGAAAACACAACAACTAGACATGTGTGATCGCATAGCATATTGCCAATTAGGAAAGTCTTTTGGATCAAGCTTAGGAGGTGCGCCCATATTGGCGATGTGTGGCGGAGAGACGTGTTGGTGGATTGAGTTATACACTTGTCCCGGTGGACACTTGCATACACCCCCGGCTTCCTTGGGATTGAGTTACCCTCCGCGGCATCGTTGTTTCGGGATTGGCTTTTGCCTTTCCGTCCACATTGACTAGGACCGAAGAAGGAAGAACATCTCCCTTCTCCGACTCCTTTTCCTCGGGGGTAAATCAATCTTAGGTTCCGGTTTCCCTAGAAACTCCTTGAACATCTCCCGCATCGATTCCTTCATGCTTAGGTTGAGGTTGGTAGTGATCTCGGTATTGAGATTAGACATCTCACTCTTGAGATCACTAACAACCTCACCAAGGCGTTCATTAGTTACCGACGCGGTTGGGTCCAAGTTGTCCGACATATTCTCTTAGGCGGTGAAGCCTTAGATAAGAGCCGAGGCTCTGATACCAATTGAAAGATCGATATGTCGACTAGAGGGGGGGTGATTAGGCGACTACCAAATTTTAATTCTTTTTCGATTAATTAGGGCTTGAGCAAAGTATAACAAGGTTGACTAGATGTGCACTAGGTGATAGCAACCTATGTGATACAAGCAAGGTAATAACGTAGCGGAAGCAACAAGTAAAGGATAGAAATAACCGCAAAGTGGAGACACGGAGATGTTTCCCGTAGTTCCTTCCCAAGGGAAGTACGTCTACGTTGGAGGAGTGTGGAGCCACCTAGGCGCTCCAATAGCACGGATGTGCTCACTCTATTCTCCGTGAGCTTTACCCGTGGGGGTTTGGCTCTTCCACTATGAGGTCACCTTGATGGCGTTGACCAAGCCGGTACACAAAGGTTGGGGAACTCCACAATGAGTTGGAGCCTCCCAACAATGCCTCGGACTTCCTCCGAGACTCACAAAGGCACCTCGAGTTACAAGCAACCCAAGATGCAAGTTCCACACGGATAGTGTGGGGGGATTTGAAATTCCTTCGGTGGAGATGTAGATCTAGACCTCCTCCTTCACTCCACAAAGTATCAAGAGGTTTGGGTGGTTGGAGTGGGAGATCTTAGAAGGTTGAAGCTTTCAACAATGGAGGAGAGAGAGCGTAGGAAAACTTAGTCTTCAAGTGAGGAAGAAGACCTCTTTAAATAGCTCCTCCAAAAGTGGCCGTTGCGCAGCCAAATTCCCGCGGCGGTACTACCGCTGGGGGCAGCGGTACTACCGCTGCCTTCATTCGTCTTCAATTCAAACGGCTAGATTTGCTGGAACGCGCGCCTGTCTTCAAAGCGGTACTACCGCTGGAGGCAGCGGTACCACCGCTGCCCAGCGGTACTGCCGCCGCGGTACCGCTGCAGCTACCGCCCGAAGAAACAGAAGGTGCAAAACGGCGGTACCTCGGGCGGTATCGCAGCGGTAGCTGGAACCTCTGCAGCGCACTGGAAACGCACGCAGCGGTACTGCCGCTGGGGCTGGCGGTACTACCGCCCCGGTACCGCTGGAGCTACCGCTGAAGGAGACAGAAGCTGAAAAACGGCGGTACCTCCAGCGGTACCGCCAGCGGTAGCTGGCAGAGCTTGCGAGGAACAACTGCGCAGCGGTACTACCGCCCCTCCTGGCGGTACTACCGCTGCCTGGAGCAAAAACTGCTAAGACCAATTTGCAAGCTCTATTCGATGACGCTTATAACGATAATCCCTGGAAGCTCAAAATACATCGTTAGATACATAATTGTGTTATTACTAACACCAAAACATCATCTAGGGAAGATGCACTTTCAACTTCCTCCTGGCTCATTCGACTGGAGTCGAGCGCACCCTCATACTGCCACATGGGGTGAGCTCGGGCGCGGATTGGCCACACTCGCATCTTCACAAAGGTGGCAATTAGGTGTGCACCTGTGACGCTGCCCAGCAACTTTCCAATATTTGACAAAACAGGCGCTGCCTCCGTCTGTTCTTCAGTCGACAGTTGATGGTCCCAGGCGTTGGTCCTCGCAAGACAAATGGCAGTCGAGAACGCCGGGATTCCTTCCTGGTCGACGCGGACGTAGAACCACTTTTTCCTCCACCCTTGTGTCGAGTCGACTGGCTTCAGGGCGAAGTAGCGCGTATCGCTGCGCACTTGGATCCCGCAGCCGCCCAGAGGATAGGTGTGGCCGCCCCTCTTGTTCGGCCGGACGAGGAAGATGGACTTCCATAACGCCCAGCTAGGGGAAACCCCCAGAAAGCATTCGCACAAAACCATAAAACAGGCAATGTGCAGTATGCCATTAGGGGTGAAATCATGGATTTGCACCCCATAGGCATACATCAAACCACGCACGAAATCATGGATGGGGAATGCGAACCCCCTAGTCAAGAACTCGGCAAAACAAACGCGCTCATTGGCGCGAGGTTCAGGAGTACCTCCTTGGGCGACGGCGCGCGGACGAACAGCTGGTCCGCGGGAGGTAGCAGCCCGTCCTCGCGAAGCTTGTCGTGGTGCGTCTCCTTGATCGAAGACTTCACCCAGTCCCCGTCGCTTTTCTTCAGGCCGGCGGCGGACGCAGATGCGCTGGCCGCAACCTTCTTCCCCTTCACCGCCACCGCATCGGTCGTGGCAGCAGCAGTCGCGGCAGCACGCTTGTTGCCCGCTACCTTCTTCATCGTCAAGGAGAGGGTGGTGGAGCGCACAAAGCTTTGGCACAAGAGCAATGGAGGAGGAGCGCGAGGAAGAAGATGAAACAGGGTCGGCGCAGGAGGCCAATGGCTAGTAAAAAATTCTGCCAATGCCGTCCTCCCTATTTACCACAAAGCAAAATCAATCATAACCGTCCAAACCACAATCGTGTGCCCCATGGGGAATCCTACCGTACACGTGGCGAACGTGGAGGGCAACCGTCGACGGCCACTCCGCCCACTACGCACGGGAAACGAGGAAGCCATCATCACGACGCCGCGAAAATCGCGTCAAAACGATAACAAACAAGTCCAAACGGCACAAGTCTTCGGTCAGCACTGCAGCTGGGGGCCCACGTGTCACGTCCCATCCATCACAGCATAACGCACGCCACCGCGTGTTAGACAGCGCAGTCGCCGTAAGCGTCATCCCTGACGTCATTGCAAGCACTTTGTTCAGAAAAGCATTTGAGTCCGCCCAACGCATATCGGTCACTCGACTGCCTTGCATGGTTCGGGTGTGAAAAAGCAATGTTAAGGCAAAATTGGTCACTCGAATGTTTCTTCGACTGAGGCATATTACTCCCATCGGGAGCGTATCAAAAATTTCTTCGACTAAGAATATATGGGATAAAAAGACTTGAGATTATCCTCCATTGCAAGCAATAAAGCACAATCTCAGGGCTACTCCCATCGGGAGAGCTGTCGCGCACCCGATAGAATAATGACAAAGTATCAGTCGACAAAAGACTCGACTCAGTTCATATGCAAAATTTGATGCAAAATCATACTCGAAAATTTCCCGAGTTGCGTCCGCCGCAAATAACCTCGGATGCTGCATGCATAGTGCAAAGGTAAGACCCGCCGGACTTTCGAGCTGGGCTAAGGACCGTTCCAGCAACGTTAATCCTTCAAACTTTCCGTGTCAGCAGACATGATGAAAAATCCCGACGGACGCGTTGGGTAAATTTCAAAGTTATACTGCAGATCGATTCAGTAAGACCTCCGCGGCATAGTCGAGTCTGACCAGTTTGTTCCAAATTCGAGTCCGGGGACTCGAGTTTGATTGAAAGCTAGTAAGGTTTTACCCGAATGTGTAGTTAACCGGTCCCGATCCGTCGAGTGTACCGGGCCTACTAAGCTATTATCCCTTGATTATCATAGGCAAAAACCAAAGTCGATGAAAATACTCGACATAGCCAACATGTGCTATTCATACTGGAATTCCAATTATAAACACAAGTACAAAGAATATGACGTGCACTTACGAACGAGTCCATGCCCGATTCTTCGAGTCAGACAAGTACTCGGGGGCTACTGACAAGGATATACATCCCGGGTACCCTACCATAAGGGTACCTGGTGCACGTGTCGACTAAGGCCCAACTATCAAGAGCCTACATGAAGCTCATGACGAAAGGCCCAACAAGATGGAGTACCCTCCAAGATTAGACATAGGCATAGTCGATTTAGACTTTCCTTACATGTAAACAGGGTCGGTTGCGAACTCCCGAGACCCAGCCTATTATATAAAGGCTGGGAGGGCCGCCGATCCAGGACACGCAATACTCGAACCACCAAAACCCTAGCGAGATCGACATCTCGCCAGGACCCCATTGTAGCCCGCATAATCTCACACAATCAATACCAGACAAGCAGGAAGTAGGGTGTTACTCTCCGGAGGGCTGAACCTGGGTAAAATCCCTGCTTTTGCTTGTCAGCCGATGAAACTACCAGCTCTACCACGTTCTCTCCCTCGTAATATCAACCCTAGGTCCTTAACCATGGGATTTGATGAGTTAGCCCCTCGTCATCTTGTGTGTTCGTGCTTGAGCTCGGGGATCGATTCCGGAGCACCTCGCGCCCTCCTACCGAACAAATAGGGGGTGTACAACATCCCCGGTGTCCGCGTACCGACACGCGACAAACGGTAACTGCGCTTTATGTGCCAACTCTGAAAACGCCAATCATATTTTCTTCAACTGTGTGTTGGCAAAATTTGTTTGGTGTGGCCTAAGATCGGTGCTGGGGGTTCAGTGGAACCCTGCCAGCTTTGCAGATATTGCTAGAATTTTCAATAGGTTTAAGGGTAAAATCAATAGTTTCCTTAGGGTGTTCTTTGCCGCTTTGTGTTGGTCTCTTTGGCTTATCCGTAACAAGTTCACCATTGAAGCCAAGTTTCTGAAACAACCAGCTGATTGCATTTTCAAAATCGTGGTTTGTTTGCAGCTCTGGAGGCCCCTGCTAAAGGACAGGGTCGCACCCTTGCTGGATGAGATGGTCGTTGTGCTAGCTCTACTCTGCTACCTCGTCGCCTGTTTTGCCTACTCCGACCGCCTAGAATCTCCAGTAGTTTATCCTGCGTGCCGTATCGCCTCTCTGGCGTGTATGAACTTTAAGCCTTAATCTTATGTGCTTGTATTCGCTAAACTGGTACTCCCAGTATGTAAAACTGTTGGCCGTGGGGCTTTATTGAGTTAAAGCAGGGCGAGTCTCGCCTTCTATCTAAAAAGGATGATGCTCCTCCATCCCAATGCTCGTAGGCTCGTGCTATTGAAGACGATGATGTGGCGGTGGAATTGGCATGGACTAGTGTTTTTGTGGCAACCCTAAACATTGTCATGGCAGTCAGAGACGCTGTCAGCATTGCAGTAGGTGCAACATTAGCCTTACCTGGCAAGTCAGCTGGTAACACTATCATTGAAGCCAAGGGGGTAACAGCGATAGTCGTAGTGGCATATGTAGGCACTATAGTGACAAGGGAAAGCACACTGGCGCGCAAGTAGATTCTTCTACAATGGCATCATAAGTGGATGCCATGGTAGAAGGTTCTGTTATTATCTTGATGTGTTATCGAGGGCGGTCTCCAAGTCAGAAGAAGATAACTCCTTATTTGTTGACCTCGAACCACTGCCACCGCCTTCACTACTCCTTGGACTCCTCATGTCTGCCATTGGGAGAAGCTCATGAACTAACACCGCCATTGTTGACAGTAGGTGAATCTGAATCTTCATCCTTGTTTAGATTAAAGTCATTCAAGAGATCAATATCCTTCTCCAAATCTTCCTCCCGCTTCTCGATCTGGATTCCCATCCTTCTTTAGATTAAAGTCAATCATCATCCTCCAAATCCTCTTCCCGCTCATCAACCTCAAAGTTGACTGGTTGACCATACCATCAACCGTGAGCTCAATGCCTTATAGGGATTTTGTTGGACTAACGATCTTGAAGAACATGCACGGCATCTTGTGCTTACGTGTTTTAGCGTCTCCCTGACCAAATGGCTAACTCTCCATAAACGGTCAAAATCGTCAAAGATTTCTTCGGCGACGCCATCCGTGTATCTGTTTGGCAATTAGTTTTCATTAGACTTAGTCGCAAGTACATCTTAGAAACTAGATCGAATGTTGACATATTTCGACAATTTTGCTTTTCAGACTGTTCTCACTTAATTGACATATTATAATTACTTTCTTGTTGAGGGAGTCATATTATAATTACTTTATTTGTGGTTGACGGATTCCTAAACTTCATTCTACATCAATACAAGACTTGATTGATACTCCCTCCTTTCCAAATTAAGTGTTGCAAATTTAGTATAACTTTGTACTAAAATCTGCTACACTTATTTGGGACGAAGGGGTACTATATTTGGGAAAT
Source organism: Poa pratensis (assembly GCA_947311845.1). Taxonomy (NCBI): domain Eukaryota; kingdom Viridiplantae; phylum Streptophyta; class Magnoliopsida; order Poales; family Poaceae; genus Poa; species Poa pratensis. The sequence continues at coordinate 25,781,832 of CAMZMU010000089.1, forward strand.
GATAACATCTCACAGTTGTTGGAAACATCAATCCGGCAACCATTCAACAATTTTGTTTTTCATCAGTAATTGTCGGATTGTTCTCCCTTAATTGTCATATTATAATTACTCTATTTGCAGTTGATGGATTCCGAAACTTCGTTCTACACCAATACAAGACTTGATTGATGCTAATTTTCGGGAATGATAACATCTCTCGGTTGTTGGTAACATCAATCTGGCAACCACTATACTATAATCTATGAAAAATATTTTGTCAAAACATAGCAACATGTTTTCTAAGTGTTGAAACCCTAATCGAGACAGCAGTCTGAATCGCTAATCAGACTAACGGCTAGGAGATAAATTAGATTTAGCCATTAATATGTGATGTCACCACGAGATTACACTTCCTGCACGGAAAAACTAAGTTGGATCTGTGTGCTAATTAGATTTCAGAAAAAGAAACAATCAATCAACGGTAAATCTAATAAGGGAACGTGCCCTGTCTTGTCTTTCCATACGGCGCGCGGAGATTCGCGATCGATCGAATGTGTCTCTCTGGCGAAGTATACGGGACGGTATCGGCCTACCGGGTGCGAAGGGATAAGCGGGCGCGTGGAACGACTAAATGGACCGGGCTAGCTTTGAATGGACAGGCACGTCGCACGGCCTATCACGTTTTTTTTTTTTTTTTGAGAATCCGAACACGCTCTGTTGACCAAGAGTGGATAACATCCGACCCAGTGCTCGCCGACAGAGAGAAAGGAGGAGGAAAGCTACAAGAGGTTGGGGGACGGCGGAGAAGATGGCGAGCAGGCGAGAGCAGGCAGGACGACGGCTCCGCGCGGATGGGGGCAAGCAGCACGAGCCGAACATGGAGGCGACGGGGAGCAGGCTCATCGGCGGCGTCGCGCAGGAGGGAGCAGGCATGGCAGCGGCGGCAAACAGGCGGAGCAAACCTGGCGGCGGTGGTGCGCAGTGGGTAGCAAGCACCGCGCTCGCCTCGCTGCTGTCGCGAGCGTGGGTGTACTAGTCTGCTCCGTGGCCACCGCTGTGGAGTGCTACTGCCTCGACCAAGGTATCCAACCATGCTTGCCTGATACCACACGGCCACACCATTAGGCTGTTCGGGAAAATACATCTCTAGCTATTGCAAGCGATGGGACTGGGTGATTTGTGCAATCCTATAATTTTGAGTTTGTTGAGGCAATAAATTAGAACACATTGTTGAGATTCGAAGAACGAGCCACACTAATTCATTGAGCTGTAGACATAGAACTTTGAAGTCTCCAGTTCACTGATAGATAAAAGAGACCTCGAGGCAATAACTTCTGAATTACTACCGAGATAAGGCATGGTGGTAGCTGGGTTAATATAGACTACATGCACTCAACAGTTGTTTGTACCATCTACTTGAGGCCAATGAATGTGAACCGAGTTGTTTTTGTATATGCAAAACTTGGCTTGTCATCAACATCACTTTTGTGAATAATCTGCTATTTGTGTGAGGCAAAACTGGTACTTTGTTTTGTCGAAGCTTAGTTGTTCGTAAACAAAATGGTAAGATGCACGAGATAAATCTGGTAGTTATAGTCAGAAAGCCTGACAATTGTTGCTAGCTTTTATCAAAACCTGGTAATTGTTTACGAAACTCTTGTAGTTTAGGAGGATTAGATGTTGGCCTCCGTAAGGGGTATGAGTTAGGACATTAATGTTGGAGGTGCAGCCCCTATATATTTTTTACGCGTGAAATTTGGTAGCCTGTCACTAGATATTCTGACAACTTTCCCCGAATAACTTGGTGATCATCACCAGATAACTTGGTGACTATCATCGGACAGCATGACTGTTATTCTCTAGAAAAGTTGGCAACTATCATCGGATAACCTGGTGATTACCAGTGAATAACCTGGTGACCATCAACTAATAACATGGTGACTATCATCGGATAACAATATAACATGATTGTTATTCTCTAGACAAGTTGGCAACTGTTGTCGGATAACCTGGTGATTACCAGTGAATAGCCTGGTCATCAACTAATAGCATGGTGACTATTATCAAATATCATAATTGTTTTTCTCTAGACAAGTTGGCACCTACCATCGGATAACCTGGTAATTACCAGTGAATAATCTGGTGACCATCAACTAATAGCATGGTGACTATCATCGGACAACATGACTATTATTCTCTAGACAAGTTGGCAACCGTTGTCAGATAACCTGGTGACCATCAACTAATAAACATGGTGACTATCATCGGACAACATGAATGTTATTTTCTAGACAAGTTGGCAATTGTTGTCGGATAACCTGGTGACCATCAACTAATAGCATGCTGACTATTATCAAATATCATAATTGTTTTTCTCTAGAAAAGTTGGCAACTATCATCGAATAACCTGGTGACCATAAACTAATAACATGGTGACTATCATTGGACAAGTCGGCAACTGTTGTCAGATAACACGGTGATTAACAGTGAATAGCCTGGTGACTATCATCAGATATCATAATTGTTGTTCTCTAGACAAGGTGGCAACTATCATCGGATAACCTGGTGATTTCTAGTGAATAACCCGGTGATTATGAACTAATAACATGGTGCCTATCATTCACAACATGACTGTTGTTCTCTAGACAAGTTGGCAACTATCGTCGGATAACCCAGTGATTGTCAATGAATAACCTGGTGACCATTAAGTAATAACCTGGTGACCATCATCATCATCAAACTTGTTGCACGAACAATTTGGCAGCTATCATCAGATAACCTAGTGATTGTCGTCAATCTGATCACGATTACTTAATAACATGGTAAATTTCATGTTCAACGTGGCCTATCACGGAATCACCTGGTCCGATGATAGCTACAACAGATAACTTGGTCCGGTGCCGAATAACATGGTGTTTGCCATCGTATAACCATGTGATTTTCACAAGAATAAACATTGTGATAGCTGTTATACTATCATATAGATAACTTGGTAGTTGCATAGTTGTGATAGTTGCTTTTGTTAGCTAATTCAGTTCATTTAGGATGGCAAGTGGCTAGAGAGGCAATAGCGGACGCACTACATATTGAGCATAAAAAGAGAAAATTGTGTTGTAGCATTCTATCAGGGACACGGCGGGCAATTAGCCTGTAGCACCTGGTACACACACTCGGTAGGTCCATAATCTCACAGCAGTGGCAAAAGCGCATCACGTGGGCTGAAGCACCTGGTCCAACCGGCCCAACCTAGCCATGACGGCTTGCCGAAAACAATTTGCTGCAGCAGGCCACGCGCACGGACGACTCAGCGCGGAATTGATTACCGGTAAGGCGCCGTACGGTGATGTTTGCTGGGGCACGGTCGCTACATAGCACCCACGCTGGGCGTTCGGGTTACCCGAAAAATTTGGGTCGGGTAATTCGGGCTTTCCATAATTCGGGTTCTGAGTTTTGACACCCGAGATTTGACCGTAATTACAAGAACCCGACATTTTGGGTACCCGATAATTCGGGTTCAGGTACGGGTTTTCCTATTTTACCCGAATTAGAGGAAGACGCAGTAGAGGCCTAGAGGGAGGCCGCCGGCGCGGCTCTACACCACAGCATGCCGTCGAGTGAGGCGGTGCCGCGGTGGACGGGGCGCTAAACCATAGCATGCCGTCAAGGGAGGCGGCGGGCGCGGCGCTACACCACAGCAGTACAGCACGGCGTCGAGGGAGGCGGCTGCCGCGGCGCTTCACCACAGCAGAATAGCACGGCGTCGAGGGAGGCGGCGGGCGCGGCGCTTCACCACAGCACAACGTCGAGGGAGGCGGCCGGCATGTTGTTGCTCCTTGCATCTCTCAGGCGAGGGCGGATGTGGGCGATTGACTGATTGGGTGGATGCGTGGAACGGTGGAAGAAAGCCTACCGCGCCGCAGCGGCGGCCAGGTCGTGAGGGTGGGATACTGGGATATGGGAGTTAGGGTTCGCGAGGGGTGCGCTACTGCCTACTGCGGTGCTTAAATGGGCTTTTTGGCCTGCTGGGCTAGCGTGCGGGAGGTGATTGCGCTGAGATTTTCTACTTACTTCGGGTAATTCGGGTTGTTCGGGTACCGGCAGTACTAACCTAAGATTCCACAATAAAATTCGGGTTTCTAGATTTGCTACCCGTCGCAGTGTTCGGGTTTGCCGGGTTCGGGTAATTCGGGTTCAGGCTCGGGTAATTCGGGTTCGACTTCGGGTATCGGGTTTTATGCCCACCGTGACATAGCACAGTCCATCAATCAAACTATGGGTTGTATCGCCGTACGGTGATGTTTGCTGGGGCACGGTCGCTACATAGCACAGTCCATCAATCAAACTATGGTTGTATCGCCGTACGGTGATGTTTGCTGGGGCACGGTCGCTACATAGCACAGTCCATCAATCAAACTATGGGTTGTATGACATGGGTAATGAAAGCTCCATTTCCTAAAAGAAAACGAAAGTGCAACAATTAGTATATCATTTATGATAATAAATATATTTCTAATATACCTACCGATTACCCGTGAACAGACTAGATAACTCTTTATTTGGAAGCAGAAAAGAGTTATGCGTACCTAAATGATTTATGCACAAGGTTTAGTCGAGATTTGTAACTTCCAAGGACCGGCCCTGTCAGTCCTTTCGTTTGTGCAGAAAGTTGAAGCAATGATTCTCCCGGATCAGAGGTGGCATATCGACATCTGCCAACTCGAATTCGGTCATCGATTTCAGGATGTCGTCCACCGTGAACGGAGTACTGCAGTTTTTTTTTAGTACAGCAGTTACGAATGCCATGAATAACGTTACAGAGTAAGCTTTTAAAGTCTAGTTATCCCCCCCACCACCCCCCCCCCCCCCCCCCCCGGGCGATGTGGAAGCCGGGGCGGCGGCCCCGGATCGATGCGGCAAGAGGTGCGGCTAGCATGGTGGCTACGGCATGCGGAGGAGCTCGGTGAGCGGCCACGGATGCGGACTCCTTCCTTGCGGTTACCTAAGCTTCGTGGGCGGATCGAACTCCGGGCGAAAGCCTTGCACCGACTCCGGTCGGTACCGATGATGGCGACGCCCTTGGGCGTCGTTCTCCTTCTTGTTGGCATCGTCGTGGAGTTTCTACATCCGGCTCAACGGGGTGGTCCGTTGGTCTCCGGGTGAAAGCCTAAGCCCCGTCGGGGCGGACGACGGTGACGGACGCGTCACTACCTTGTTGGAGGCGTTGTCTTGGAGTCACCGGCTCTCTCGGTTTGACGGGTTCGCGGCAGATGGGTAGGTTGGCTATGTGGTCAGGGTGGTGGATGCCGGGGTGGCGGCCCCGGATGGTGGCGGCACGCCGAGGCAGCGGACTCGGTCCCCCACGCTACGACGGTACTATGAGACGGAGCCGTTGTTTAGCGTGGATCTGGGTGGCGACCTGGATGAAGACTGCGCGGGCAGAGGGTTCGTCGACCTGACTGGATCGCCTTCGGACAATGCGAAGGTTGATCTGGTTGCTATGCCGAGGCGGCGGCCTCAGAACATGGTGGTTTTGGTGGCGACCTGGATGAAAACTGCGTGGACAGAGGGTTCGTCGACCTTGACTGGATCGCTTTCGGGCAATGCGAAGATCGATCTGGTTGCTACGCTTGGGCGGCGGCCCCGGAGCTGGTGGTGTGTTTTGTGGCGTTTGTCGGCTTGTGTCGTGTGGGCGGCAGGTTGCTTCGTCTGTGCGTTTTTTTGTACAGTTTGTATGGTTTTTGGACCCGGTTTTTCTTATAAACTGGGTCAATTTTATTCTATCTAATCGAGTGGTTGATTTCGACCACCTTAAACTCGAAAAAAAAGAGAGTCTAGTTATCATTGATTATATTGAACTCTGATTGCGGAAATAACCTTGCCAATTCATCATCCAACAGCACAGAACTGTCCACTGCATTATTCACATCTTTCTCCAATAGACTTTCCATACTCGAGAGGACCTACAAACATACTTTTCTTTATCAAGAAAGGACGGGCCCTGTCAGTCTCGCTGGTGCAGGAAGTTGAAGCAAGGATTCTCCCGGATCAGAGGTGGCATATTGACATCTGCCAACTCGAATTCCGTCATCGACTTCAGGGCGCCGTCCACCGTAAATGGAATTCTGCAGTTAAGAGTGCCAAGAACAACGTTACAGAGTGAGCTTTTAATAGAAGTCTAGTTATCATTGATTATACTGAACTCTGATTGGGGAAATGGGAAATAACCTTGCTGAGTCATCATCCAACAGCAAATTTTCGTTCACTGCATTATTCAGATCTTTCTTCAATAGACTTCTCATACTCGATAGGACCTACAATCATGCTCTTCTTAATCAAGAAACGTGGCTACAAAATTGAGATTTTACCACTACAAATGTGAAACTCATTTCATAACTGGCCGCTGCATAATTCTCGCTGGCAGTGAGCTTACGTGAACGAAGGGTGAAACATAATCGGTGCCATGTCTGTCATCCCGATAAAATGCACAGATTCGGTATAGTTGTGGTATGCTAAGCACCTGAAAGCTTACAACAGGAGTGTCAAGGCATATCCAACAGACGTGGTAATTAGTGACTGGACTTAATAGAGATCAAATCCCACTTACAGGGCAAAAATGGCAGGTGATTTCTTTCAATGATTTCTTTTGCTTTTCACGCATAGTCTGATAGTGCCATTCGTTATGTGGTTAGATTATACACTCACAAGCTTGGAATTTCCAAAGCAAAAATCCAATTAGCATACAACACTTACAAGCAATATAGCAGCCTTCCTAATGTGCTTCAATTCTTCCCAGGATGAACCTGCATACTATGTGTACCCCATATCATTAGCATACAAATTAAAGAAGATCAAACAAGGGAGAGAGAAAATTCACCCATACCTCCTCGGTCTCATAAATGCACCACTGTTCTAACTTGGCCAATCCAGCTTTGATATATTCTCCATCGCTTGACGAACAACACTCCGATAGGAGCAGACTACAAGACAAGGAGTATCTTAACCTTTTTTATTTTTTAATCCGAGTGTCTTAGCAGTTAAAAATCTTAAATGAAATCATACAATGACGCAAAGATACTCATAAATAGCCAAATCTGACCATCAAAAAAAAAAAGCCAAATCTTACCTATTGAACAATTGGACATCAATAAATGAGAAGAGTTGAGTGAACATCTTGCTAATTAAGAGTGATGGGACCTGTATGTACATATTAATACGAAACATGTTAATTCATGTTATTTATCAAAACCTGTACGAGAGTACTCATTCTTAGGTTACATACATAATTAGATTTCAAAACATGCAGGTAGTCTGTTAATATATTCACAATGCTCTGCCAATGGTCAAACAGTGCTTGGCATATTTTTATTGGTGCCTGCAAAAGAAAGGTATCAGCAAAACAAAATCATGTAGATTTATGAAATAAATGCATTCTAGTCCATTATCCATGCCTCGATGCAACACCCGAGCAATGCAGATATCTCTTTCACCAAATTGTCTCTTATTATTCCATAGACCTTCTCAAGGAAACCTGTAAGGTGCCCCTTGAAAACAAGAGCAGGACGCTTGGCTTCAACTTGCTGAAGGTCACCCTTTCCTCCAATCAAGCGGCTACCACCAAAAGCTCGGTTTCTCTAATGTTTTCAGAAGCAATGAATTTTAAAAAAATTCAATCTGTAAAATTAGTGTATCAAAAGTAAAAGCCTGAGAGAAGAATGATGCTTTACCATGATTATTGTATCAATTATTGTGGCAAATGATTTTCCTCTCTGGGGAGTAAATCTACCTAATGAAGATGTTTTCAGTTTTCGTTGCATAAGCAGGAGTAATGTCGACGAATTGGAGAGCCAATATGCTAACGTATCATTGCCCTGGGACTTTGAAAAGGAAGACGTTGAACTTAACAATATAGCAAATTAGCAATACCACAAAAACCAAATGCCAAATAAACTATTGTATTATTGCTGCAAGTATTGTAATCTCACAGTAATAGTTTCAGTGTCCACACATAAATAGTTCTAGTCAAAAAAATGTGAAAACATGTAATTTTATTGCTACTACACAGTGAGATTGCCTTTGCAGTTGCAAGCACTGTGAGAAAGTCACATTTTTTCATATAAAAAAACCTATAAATAACCATACATGTGAAACATGTAGACCATGTGTCCCACAAAAACTTCATGTAAAATATGATCATATGCTTCGGCTGTGCGGGAATGTGTATTACTCTCATACAATTGAGTAAAGGGTCTCAAATACAAAATGTTGATCGTAAACAAGCAGATTTGTAGCCACTTATTATTTATTTTTCCTCGTCATCTACTTTATACTGCTTATAAAGTTCTATAGGGGTGATATAGCAATTGGGTTTAAAGTTCAAGTAAACAAATGCAAAATACATTTACTTGAACTACATGCATAGGCTCCCAAACCAAGAACCATCCCATACACATTTGCATAGCAATTACAGGATGGTTTTTGTTTGTCATGTATAGAAAAATTACTTGATAAAAACTGCAATAATAGCTAGGTTGTAGTTGCTATTTGCCTTTATTGTTTGTTGAAAGATTACTATACCAGATACAAACACTCATTCTAATCATGTTAGTCAGCTTCCCACTGTTTTAACTACTGACAATGAAACTCTTTTAGATATGACTAGTAAGTTAAGGGGTAAATCTGGTAGCAACGATAACCATACTTTTGGTATGATTTTTTTTGTTATATCTCTATAGCAAGTAAGAAAAAATATTTTTGAGGAAGGAAAAAACGATAAATTGCATGTCAAAGTCTACTAGCACCAGTCTGTTCAGTCAGGTGACTGAGGAAGTTGTTGAACTGGCTTCAAACAGTGAGGATGATGATGGTTTGGCTTTAAAAACTAGTCCTAGTAGGGACAAGTTAATAAAGCCTGCCAGTACGATTGTCAAGTTGTGCTCCCCTGTTTCCAGGGTAGAGCTATCTAAAAAAAGAAGGGGTGGGGTCGAGAAAAACAACAGTTCTTGAAAAATACAGTCAGAGAAGAGAGTGTTAGTTACATTTGTCTTGGAGAGGCCATGAAAAGTAGCTATACTGCTTAATGGTTTAGGAAGATAACTCGTAACAGAAATTTTGAATGGAGACATGTTGCTCCCACTTGAAGATCTGGTGTTCTTCTATTAGGTGCGCATGAAGATTTACATGATGTGTTTATAAGTATGCACCTTTTGGCTAAACATTTCAAAATTAAGTAGCATTCAATAGTGGTCTATGGTCCAGCTCAACCAGAAGGAAAAGAGCATTTCCTTGTTGAATTTACACATTTGTGCAATAGAATCAAGGGTGTTGTTGTCATAGGTGGTGATTTTAATATCATCTGAAAGACCTTTGAGAAGAATAAACCATGTGTATTGCCAAAGTGGAGTCACGTCTCTAATTCCATTTGAGAAAATCAATAAACTAAAAGAATTGAAGCTATTGGGTAGATTGTACATTTGGGCCAATAATTTGCATGGTCCCATTGAAAAACTAAATCGAATTCTAGTCTATTCAGATTGTTATTTAGCTTATCCTTTGGACACACTTTCAGGGATGAACAGATAGTGTTCCTATGTTGTTAACTTGTGGCTCTCCTCTACCTCGCTTCAGCTTATTTAGATATGGTAACTGTTGGGTGGAGAGAGAGAGGGATTTCATGATGTAGCTAAAGAGAGTTGAAGGTCAAGGACTTTTTGCAAATATGGTTTAAAGAATTAGCAGGAGAAAACAAGAAGACCGAGGAGAGCTTTGAAAGAATGACGTATAAATGTTGCATGGATTATAAGAAGCATAAGAAGGAAAAATTTGAAAAACTTGACAGTTTGGATAAGAAAAGTGAGACTGTAGTTTTGGATGTGGAAAAGACTTGCATCGAAGTTTAAATACTAAGCTGAGCAAACTCTTGATAGATGAAGAGTTAAAATGCAAAGAAGCCAAGATAGAGGAAACCTTGAAGGAGCTGCAGAGAAGCTCAAGGAGGTGATGGGGGCGTATTCGAGACAACATGGGTGGACTCCTGCTGTTGCAACTTGCAAATTGTCGCTCTGAAGGATCCCAAACAACAAAATGGTTGTTGTGTTTTGCTGCTTATCGGATGGCCAGAAACTTTTTTGCTGCCTCTAGCTTGAAAAACTCTATTCTGCTTCTGTGGTGGCTAGGCCCTGGCTTGTAATAAGTAGTGCTACTTTTTTGCTGCCTCTAGCTTGAAATACTCCATTCCGCTTCTGCTTTACTTTCTTTTCTGTTACTTTTCTTGACTTGTAACAAAATTGGTGGTTTCTTTAATGGAAATCGACGAGGAAGTCTCGTTGGGTAAAGAAAAATACCTTTGTTGCACTGAACATATTTGCAATGATACGATCGAAAACATTAGTCCTTCCAGCTTGAAATGATTTCCAGTGTAAAAGGCACATGTAGATAATACAGGCTGCAATGGGCCTGCAATCGGAGAATCCCAGATCTTGGCATATGCACCTAATCAATATGTCCACGTTTTTCTGGTCCTGAGATACAAAATGTGTACATGATGAAAGGGTAGTTAGGACTGAAAACCGTGTTACTGTGTTAGGGTCGAAGTAACTGGGAATAAACAAGGAAAGAGTAACACAAAACTACTATAGGCAGCAACTGAGCTACACTATCATTGACCACCCTGATTAGAACACATAAATTTCAGCTCAAAGGAACTTACCGAGAATCCTTCTGATTGAGGAGGATCTGATGCCTTTGTCTCCTCGGTACCTACGCGTAATATGGATGGTGTCTGGGCTGGTGGCACATAAGCAACCGTCAACTTTGCCTTGTGCACCACATTGCTTGACATGTTGAAACTATCATCGCTAATATGCTTGGATGTGAGTGCAGTTTCCCTCACTACGATGGTCTGTACAAGGAACTCATCGCTGCAATGCATGAACTCCCGCACTTCTTCCAATGTAACAAATACAACAAACGTGGATCGTGGACAGAGATAGCCACTAGTCGGTTCAATGATGTAGTTGTTTCTCGCCATGTGAACCCCGAAAGAAAATGCATGCAACATGTGTTGCAGTATTGTTAGTGAGCTGTATAAGGCAACGTCTCGGTTTGTTAAACGCCAAACAAAACTGGAGCTCGCGGGGATTGATCACAAGAAAATCTCTTGGGTCAGACGTAATCTGCGTAAAAGAGCTCCATGGTATTAGTAATGAATGACATTCAGACAAATTTGCTCCGACATTAAATTCTATTTGAGTGCTCAACACTAGATCTGTTATCTTTCTGATGTGTTTAGTAAAAGGTCACTGTCTTATGAATTCTTTGGTGATGTGAAATTCATTCACTAGCTAGTTTCCCTATAAGAAAAGAAAGAGCTTGAAAATGAGGGGGCGCTTTGGCACCCAGGCGTACGTGCTCCCTATATCTGTGCCATGAAATAAAAAACCGGAATCTGTGCCAAAAGCATATTCTATTTGTACCGGTGGTTCTGTAGCAGTTCAAGCCATAAATACGGTGAGACAGAGTGGGCCATGTGTTTCTGGAAATTCATAAACCCTCAAGAAGCACCGGAATACACGATCTGACACATATCTCCATGTGACCGTATATTCCAGATTTCAAGAGCATCTGAGCCCAAGCACCAAATTGAATTATTGCTAGAAAATACAATATATTTTACAGCGCATTATCATTAAATGTCATACCTGAAGTGTTGATGGTCTACCATCACTGCCAGCATGGCAATTGGTGCTTCCACGACCAATAAACCTCTCGATAATTTCCGTTGTTGCCGGCCTTTTCTGTGGGTCAGTTTCCAAGCAACTTAAACCCATTTCCAAGCAACTTCTTATTTGTTGGTAGTCTATTTCTAGTGATGCTACTTCCGACCTTTTTCTCCAATTTTTAAGCACCTTCGAAATTAGAACAGAGAGATGAAATCAAACTATGCAAGATAAAATAATCATCGTCTCTGTCGCCAACAATGTCCATCTTGAATGTTCAAACACAGTTGCTTACAGGTTCAACGAAGTCATGGTACGATGTTCCAGAAGCGAACGGCCAAGGGTACTCCCTGTGCCCCGTTACTATCTCGACGATTATCACACCTAAACTGAATATGTCTGACTTAGTTGTGATTATACCTCTATTTATGTATTCAGGCGCCATGTAACCACTGCGTCGCAGCAAGGATGGTAAAACTTTGAAGCGTTAAGAGAACTGCAAGGAAAAGGCATGGCGCTGATCACGATAATCAATAGAGGGACGTTTAACTTACAGTGTTCCATCGAGACTTTTAGTGCAATCTCGAGTTTGTTGTTCACCAAAAAGTCTAGACAGACCAAAATCTGCGATCTTTGGTACCATATTGTCACCAAGCAATATGTTTGCCGGTTTTAGGTCCAAGTGAATGATAGGAGTATTAACTTGCCACTCCTTATGAATGTAATGTAAACCATAGCAAATCCCACTAATTATATTGTAGCGCTTGTGCCAATCAAGTCCACGCAGTTCATCTACGTATGAAACAAAAGAAGCACGTTGAACAAATATTATTTGAAAAATATATTGTTTTGCTGATATTATACGAAAGGGCTGCAAAGTTCTAGTGTTCTACAGTATGTTGTCCTCTTCCATTCAACAACCGGAATCAACATCATATATTAATTGATTTATATAGCGTTCCAGAATTTCCTCGTTAATAGCTCTTCAAAGTGACTTATGCACACAGAGTCACATACAAAAAAGGTAAAAGAAGTTCAGGTATTGGTTCATGGAATTAAACTCTGCTTACTCATATAGTTAAATGACACTAGCTAATTGTCTGTGCTCTGCTACGGCACCTTTTCCACCTCGCTTGAGTTGCTTAAGCCTTTGTGTCATCATAGTTTTTAACCTTATGCAAAACAAATATTATCTAAAATTTATAGAAATATAATAATTAAAAGTTAACATACATATATCTACTACATAAAATACATAATAATTACTGGTAATTAATTTATTGGTAACTTAAGAGGTGATCTAATAAGGGTGAACACACCACATGCAACTCAGGCAACCACTCAACCTCCATTCTAGTCGTATTAAACCAGCAATACAGGATCTGCTAAACGACGTTTTGATTGTCTTAATGAACAACAATAATATTGAAATGACGATCCTAAGAATAGGTCTTACAAGAAATCTAAAGGAGGGAGCATATCTCCACATGTATGTAATTTTAACGACCGGCTTAGTACAATAATTTTGGTTTCCTTTTACTTTGGGAAAGTTAAGCCATGTATGAACTGTGTCATACCTGCAAGATGTTTATCAAGGCTTCCATTAGGCATATATTCCAAGCAAAGCAACCTCTCAGCCGTCTCAGCAAAAATATGGTTTCCATTGTACTTTAAACATAGATTCTGCGTTTCATAGCAATAGCCTATACACCGCACTATATTTGGGTGGTTAAGACTCATAAGATGATAAACCTCATTCTCAAATTGCTTCTGAGAGCCTGGCATTTGTGCCATAAGCCTCTTCACAGCCATCAGTTCTCCGTTATGTAGTACTCCCTGTTGAAAATGACTTGTTAATATGGATATGGTCTTTGGGTCAAAACATTTATTTGAAAGACAAAATATATTTTATCATTACCATACCTTATATACCACACCGAAACCACCTTCACCAAGTATTCTCTCATCAGAGAAGTTGTCTGTGATATCTTTCAAATGTTGGAATGGCAGTTGCGTGGACTTGTAATTTTATCATGTAATATGATCTCCCGTTTATCGCCTCTAGATTCACTGTCCATTAACTTATAAAAAAATCAGTTACACAAACACTCTCACATGATAGCAATCATTGGTTTGCCTTCTCGAAAGCGTATGGTGCCCACAGTAGTCATGGTGTTGCAACTTGTCAGTGCGCGATTTAACCAAAGAAAGATAACTGTACAAAACTCAAAAAGGCTAACTGTCAGATATAGTGCATTCACTCTGAAAAGCAATTTACATACTAGTGCATGATAAGGATTACAACTATTGTACTAAGCTATGTGTCACCTTAGCTATGTGTCACCTTAGCTAAGTGCTAGATTTAATGTGGAAAGAGATTCCATTTGCCGTTTGTCTTTCTAAACCAAAATAGAATTCCAAAATAATAGTAGTTATACTAATATATATGAAGAATGCTGACATACAGGATTGCTCCCAAGTAAGGTCACTCATAACATGCAGCCCACTGGATTAAGCCGCTCGGTGATATACTTCAAGGCATTAGCGGACTTAATATGAGAGCTCCCAACTTTCCACTCTATAGTTCAATCTCACCCAAAGAAAAATAATTAAGCCATGATCTGTATATTGAATACATGCGTTGAACTTAATACGTAGCTTAGGAGTTTGTACTAAAGAAGAGACAGAAGCAATACTACATATAGAAACTGATGTTTTGGAATCGGACTCGATATTCCTAGTCCACCACTAATCCATACAACGTTATTCATCAAGCTTAGCACTCGAATTAAGCATGACATAAAATGGTCTAGAAAGTAGAAACATAGGAAAGGAAAATATCTTAGAAGTCTCAAGATTTCCGAGGGAAATTCAAAAGATAAACTCTTAAGAGAGCACTAGTTGCACGCATAAGATCTTGAAGCAGGGTTTTTTCTTGAAGCAGGTTGATGAACCACATCTTGGAGAAAAGATTACAACTTACCTTGAGAAGACCCGCGGTTTCCTGGAGATGCTTATAGGGAGAGTGGATGAGCTGCAAACGAAACCAGGCAGAATGAACTGAGCTAGCGAAGAAGGAAGCAAAAGCAGATGTGACCATTTCGAATGGGCTGGCAGGAGAGTAATGTGAATTAGTAGGACTCTTCTTTCCCTGCATTCAGACTGCGTAGAGTGATTGCCACATATACCAGGCCGCCATTGCTGACCATGTATGTGACTCTGACCGGGTAAACAAGCACTGTTTTAGGAGTGCTTGTCAGCCCATATTCAGAAGTGAAAGAGATGGAGGCAGTGTCAATCTTCCTAAGTAGGTTTCGTATGCATATTTATAAGAGTATCATTTGGTGAAATTCAGATTCAAATTGTATGCTTCTTGAGTCCAGGCCGTAGAAATATCACACCAGTGTTGCAGGAAAGTCACATGAAACTTCAATTTCCACAGTAATCACACTGATCGAGGAGGCACTTAATCTTGGAGTGCGCACATAATTTAGTCGCACTTAAGGTCTCTTTTCAGCACGTTTGGAAATATTTGGGAAGTGGAATGGAGGTTCAGAGAGGGAGGTGTATTGAAATTAGACGCGGGATGAGTCATTTCGTTACAAATCCTCTGTTTGGCGCATGATAAGATTTATGTGTGGGAATTTTGGGCAAAATTGTATCCCCTGTTTGGTTCTTGGGAATTGACGAGGAAGGGAAGATAACATAAGTTATGATGAAGAGTTAAGATAGACTCACTAAAGCAATTTCCTTCGAACTCCCACCCCTCCCCTGTTAATAAAACGGTGGGAGTTGGAGTCTTAATTCCCATGTCTAATCCTTCTCAATTCCCAGTCCCCTCACCAAATAATAGATTTAAAGTCTTATACCCTTCAATTTCCATTCCATAGCTCTAATCATCCCCAACCAAACACGATGTTTGTTATTTTCTGAGAGCAAACGGGACAACAGTAGCTCGCGTACGGACAAAAGCCTGATTAGGACACAAGCCTGACCTTCATTACTCTCAGTAATTCGCTGAAAAGAACTGGTTTCAGCTTTCAACAACACAAAAATTTATGAGGCACCAGTAGAAAAATTAAATTATGTTCCGACTTCTGTAAAATAAACAGCAATGGGTCACTAATAACAGAAGTGAAGTTATGATCTGATAGTATGATAATAGTTGGAGAAAGTTTTTACCACAACGGTTTAATTTTTTTATGTCTCTCATCCTTTTTGTCTAAAACATGTCCATAGTACTGCATATTCTCCAGGAACCAACACAATTTCCATTTTTGAGAACCTGATCACATATCCTAGCTATGACTACGACTCCAGTACACAAACAAAAAGCTTGCGTCGCCGATCATCAGACATAAACACCACTTGCAAGGAGCACGAAGAGAGATCCAAAGCCCTGTGAAATAATAAAAAGCTAACTTAGGTACGTATCAATTACCCGACGCGGAATTGTGAAACAACCAATAGTTTTTGAAGGGGCGTACCAGGAAGACAGAAGCAATGGATGCTGTGACAATCTCCTTTGCTAAACTACGGTTCCGCCTGGAAGTCGTGGCTTCATAACTGAAATGGGTTAGATTGCAGGTTAGATTTCTGTGCGCCTGAATAACTAGTGACATAGCACTTGGTCAACTCCAATGATTCAGGGCTTGAAGCAACACATGTGCCCAGTAATCAGTTTGACATTACCTCCAGATTTCATTTGCATGTTCCTGATTAGCCATATCTTGAGAAAAGAACAATACCGTGTCTACTAACACCAAAGAAAAATAGATAAATGAATTACAGTGCTGAAATTTGTTCCTATTTTGTACTGGTGGTTAATTTATATTTATAGATTATACAAAAGATATAACTGCTCATAACTCAAAACCTAAGATGTAGGTGTATTCGAATTTAGAGTTTTAGACCGCTGAGGTACGTTTGGACTGAAGGATTTCTCAAAATGATATTTTTTAGGATTCGATCTTAGGAATATTTCCTATACCGCTGATATTCCTTTAGATCAAGGGGATGAGACCGTCAAAATTCATATGGATTCCCCCTAAACCCCAGTTCCATATGATTTCTAACAAGATGTTAGACCTCTTGCCTATGGCATGCAACTAATCCCTAAATAAAAATATGTTTTTCATGTGCTACAGCCAACAGCTTCTGTTACTTATTCCTGTGTTTGTGCTCTCATATATGCTTCCGCAGGTCACGAATTCAATTCTTATGTTTTAATATTTCTATGCTTCGTTATTCCTGCTTTCCAAAGAGGCCCTAAACTGTAAGCGACCATGTTTTTATGTTTTCGTATGCATATCAGTCAGAAGGATAGTTACGGTTCCATGTATAGCTAACAAAAAGAGCAATTTCTGTTCAGTTAACTTTGCTTCGAATATTTACGCTAATTGGAAATATATTAAAGTTGGTAGTAGTTTCATAGAGACATAGCCAACAGTGTTGATCACAGGTTCTGGAAATAATAATAATTTGATCGGTTACAATCAACTTGGTAGGGATAACGATCAGCTAGCTAGGACATATTACTCAAGTTGCAAAATTTTGTACATAGTAAATAGCAGGTCAACACATTTCTCCTCGTTCCAGTGTTCTATCCTAGCAGCCTACATATAATCTAGAGTATCCAAGAAATTCAATCGACGGTTCAATACGAGCAAATAGTTTTCCTGACACACAGAATGAATTGTGTAGGAGTTACTGAACTCCAGTCCAGAACGAAAATCAAACAAACTGAAGCCCACATATCCAACCTGAAGTCAACAAGACAAGCGCATTCGATACCTCTGTTATGTACTTAGACCAAAAGGCTACTGTGCAGTGAAAAGAAGTCAAAATGAAGCAACCTACACTCGTTGTGGCTGCCACCTACTTGTCAGGACACTGACAATGTTCACCAGTTAACTGACGAAGAAGCTGATACAAACACATCCTGTTGGATCACTGAAGAAGAAGCGATCAGCTAAGGAGACGCCACGTCAAGGGGGATTCAATGGCTACAATTGATCGTCTTTTACAGCCACCTGCTTCGCCGTCTTCCAGTCTTTAGCTGATGTTTCACCCTAGCTGATCCCAGTCTATAAAACTTTCCGTGCTGTAATTCAAACCTATCGCAGAATCTATTCACCATTCTGGTGTAACTAGGGTAGAGTAGTTTCTCTACATAAACCTGTATCTCGTATGAACTCGCATCTGAAATACAAATCCAGCTACTCTCGGCTACGAACTCCTGTGGTTTGTGCGTGAAATTTCCCAAACAGGATCGTCTCGGTCCTGTCACTACTGATCGAGCTAACTAGTAGACCGCACAACAAATTAGCACATTAACACATCAGATCCCTCATTCCAACCCGCCGGATGAACCAAACACACGCTGCTCCTAGACACATCAGATCGGATCCGATCATCCATCTTCACGAGACGCACGAAAAGCTGGGTAGATGCGGAGCAGCATACTTACATGAAGAAGGAGGCGGTGATCATGAGGCCGACGGAAACCATGACGACGGCCAGCGTCGGGTACCATTCCACCGGCACGGGGCTCGAGATCGCCTTCGCCGCCTGCGACACCATCACCAACGGCGCATAAGTACCTCGCGAAATCCTAAAACAGAAGGGCCTGGTTTTGTCGGCTTACCATCTCGTCGGATCTGAGCCGAGGTTGCTCGTCGGAGTCGCCGCGTGCCGACTAGCTAGTCGTCTCGTCTCCGCCGCGACGAACTGGTGTGGTCTTGCCGTCTTGGGTGGGCAGAGACACAGACAGACTCGAGTTTGGGGCCTAGGGGATTCACGTGGGCGTCAGATCCGGATCTCAAAGTCCAGAAAGTGGCCTATGAGATGCATTGGGCCCGAGCCCAGGAACTGATCAGGAAGTTAGCCCGCGGTGTGGCACAGCTACGGATAGCAATGGGTACCCGATACTCGCAAACCCGACGGGTACCCGCCTCAAATGGGGAGGGTTTGGGCTAGAAAAATCCCCATGGGTATGCTTAGCAGGAAAATGTCATACCCATCGGGTATGCGGGTGCGGGTATGGGGATGCCAAACCCATACCCGCGAACCCGTGTACCCGACTAGAACGTAATGACCCCACATGTCATTGCCTACTAAGCCACTAACACCCCTAGCCCACAAGCCCACTAACGCACCTAGCCCACTAAGAGACCTAGCCCACTAAAGACACTAACGTACAGGCCACGGGCGGGTACGGGGCGGGTCCCGCGTACCCGTCGGGTCGCGGGTATGGTTGAGATCTCGACCCGCCGGCGGTATGGGGCGGGTGGCGGGTACGGGTATGGGTATGCCAAACCCGGCCCCGAACCCGGCGGGTGCCATCCGTAGGCACAGCTCACAGCTTCACCTTGATGATCCCCTCCAAAAAAAAAAACTTCACCTTGATCAGTTGTGAGTTAAAATCTCAAGGGGAAAAAATGGTCAGTGTAAGTTTGAAACTTCCGGTCATGGACTTGTTTTCTGCCCATGGATTAATTAGTTAACTTTCGACATTATAGGGAGCATAATTTTAAGTATGTGATGTACATTACTTTTGCGACGCCACACTTATAAGATTCGCAACTCAAGAAACAACACTTCCAAGCAATAGGTTCAAGTTGACATCACTCCAATATGTGGCCTCATTTGTAAAGACTACATGTCCGTAGATTTTACGCGAGGTTTGAAATTACTTACTTTTGGCAAATGCCAACAATCCCCTTGGAACGAATTTACATTGCCCAACCCGGCCTCTCATAGATTGAGCTTACATTTCTGTAAACTGACAGGTCCCGGCATATGCAGCCTTCTGAACTTTGGTTCTTGTTAATTGCTTCAACAGTAGGATTGTAAATTCAGATGGGGTTGCCCATGTTCTTGTCAATAGAGTTATTAGAGAGGGATTTGACTCCCCCTTGCTCTTTCTCCGTCGAATTGTTGAGCATGTATTCTCTCATCTGGGTTGTCTACGTCTAATGTGCAGAGAGACCGGGAGGAATGAAGTTCCAACACTTGCATTGTCCAATGTCCATAGAAGTGTGTTTCCCGAGTGTCTTTCTCCGATGGTGTTTGGGAGTGTTGAAGCTGTGTGGCGTTGTGCTCAATTCAGTAGGAACGTATGTTTCTTTCCAAAAGAAAAAAAAAGTTGGGCAACTCATGCAAATCTTGAAATGTTGGAATATTAGTATGCCAATAAATGAAAAAATCAACAGAAAATGCTTGCTTAAAGTTCGCGAGGTAGGCAGACAAACCAATACAAGCCGACCATGTATAACCCAGTAGTACATGCATATCGGCGTAGTTTCTACACTTGTCGCGCCATGCATCTACACACCAGGCACAGCCGACGACGAACGACGGGTCATAATCTCATCCGTCGGCTCGCCGGCGGGAGAAGAGCGAGAGATCGCAGTCAAAGCCAAGCACCCAACCACGCCGGGACAATTCTCTCGCGGTCTCGCCCCTCGAAATCGCGCCCGGCCGCCCGCCGCAGTCTCCCGCCCCCCCTTCTGGCTGTCGCTTTTTGGCGTCGATCGCGTGACCTCCTTGCCGGCTGAATACCGCCTATGCAACGCTATACCTTGGCTACGAAGCACGAAGGAAGGCCGGCCAAGTGGACTGGACGCCTGAGCAGCGTGTAGTGCGCGAGGAAAGACGTACGGGAAGATATATCGTTTGGTGCCGACTAGACGATAGGTGCTATGCTGACGAAAAGAAGAACCAGACGATATATTATCTGAAACCACCTCTTATAATAACATCCTTACATGGAAAAAAAAAATAACACACAAATTTTTGGAACGTTCAGCACAATCCTTTCGCTGCATCCCTCGACGGTGCGCCGATTCCGCCTCTGAGCCTTCGGCGTAACAAAGCTCATGTTGGAGAAATCTTGAAAAAACCCAGGCGCTTGTAGAAACGGCGGACGAAAAGTCGTCGACGTAGACCAAAAGGTGCTAGCGACCACGAGCTTGATATATCGTCTTCCCGGAAAAATTAGTACCGAGGTGGGCCGTGAGATAATCCAAACTACGGCTAGACTGAGATGTGGGACACAAAACGCACAAGTTTCCTGACGAAGTTGTATATGGCTGAGCTTTATCAGTCGCAGGCGGAACTTGAGAACACCAATACGCTGCGACATCATCCGCTCCGCGGAAAACCCTTTTCAAGCTAGACCTAATGCCCGGCAATCGGCTCCAAACTCCAGCCCACCGATGCTCCTCTAAGGAAGGACATCGGTTAGGGGGTGTGCTGAAAGATTTTTATTCTCATCACTGTCGCCGCCCCTTCACTTGAGACGAAAAAATCGAATACCCTACGGGACCGGACACATCGATCCGAGATTTCCCCACCCCTAGCCGCCATAGCAGCCGGCGGAGGGCAATGTAACCAGCGATGGCGGCAACGGGCGGCCAACAGGAGCGATGGTTGCTTTCTGATCGCCTCCTCTGAAAGCCCTAGAAAAAACTTCTCCTTTTCTTCTTAATTTTGGAGCTAGGTATATGCTCCGTACCATTTGACCATGCGTAACTGTGTTTGCATGTGTCTGAATATCTGCACTTACGGCCCCGCTTGGAATCTAGTATTTTAGCCAAACGGATCGTGCAGAATTACGGAGCGGAGGAGGTCCGGCTAAAAATACGAAATATCTCCGTAAACTAGTCAGTTCCGTAATTCCTCCCGACTTTCCAAGCGGTCCCTACAGTTTTCCGTGCAAATATCCCGGTGATTTCTATACTCGAACATCTACTGGCAACTATTGTCGACAGACTAGACACACGGATAATCGAAACTAGTGGTAGTACCATCGGAAACTTTAATAAGCATGTACGGATGGAGATCAATCATTGACCTGTACCAACTCACGAACTGCCTGGAACGCCGTCGGCGTGATAGGCTTCTTACACATCCGCAGAAAAGGCTCCATTTTCGCTTGCACATCTTCCTCGGTGCTTTTCTTCCAGATCATGTCCTTTGGCAACTCACTGAAACTCTCTGCCACCCTATAGTCAGCGCGCTTAGCAACCGGGATGTTGCAAAGCTTGTTCTTCTTGTCCAACCGAGCACTACGCCTCCCGACATAAGTGGAGTCCCCTTCAACCTGCATATGGATCGGTGCATCGAGCAAGGAAAGCGGTGCAGTGCAGCTGAAGCTATTCAAGAACTCATCCAACAAGGTAGGCGACGTCGGGCCTAACGACGCGCCACCATTACCAGCAGCCTCCAAGCTGTGGAGATCACCTGGTGCAACCAGCTCCGCGGGTACCTCACCAACTGAGGTAACAATCAAATTCACCTCAGCCATCTCCAAGCTCTTGCAAGAAGCCACAACTTCATCAACCTTGCCTTGCTCCTCCATGCCTTGAAGCACCATCTCCGGTAGGACAAAGTCCAAATCAGGTTAGTCATCCGCAGACTGCGCCATCACACCATCACACCCTAACGGCCGCACAAGCAGACTTGCCATTGGTCACGTCGAGCGGCGCCGATTCAACATGCTTGTCCGACGTCGAGGAATCGATGAAAGCAAGCCTTCCACCAATGGCCTCCATCAGCTCCCAAAGGCCCGAGACTTGCTCAGACCAACCCTGCACAGCGGCGACCAACTCGCGAAGGGGCAGGAACACCTCCTCCAATCGAGCTGCGAACATGGCCTGCAGCTCAGTGCTCAGTGCCTCAACTTGAGCTGCAAGGGGAGGCCCCAAACCTTCCACCCGACTGTCAGCAGCAGCAGCAGCAGCAGCTTCCCCCATCCCAGCCACCAGGTTGGGCGCAGCCAGAGGAGCGACAACCGCTGCCCACGAGTCCTGAGGTCGACGAGGAGGGGTCGGAGGCGAGCGGCTGACAGAGCGAGGCGTGAGGCCAGCAGGCTTGTCCCTTGAGCGGCACGGAGGCGAGCGGGAGCGGTGGTCCGGCGCTCGACTGGCAGAAAAGCGAGCCGGGCAGTCCCTCTCGCGATGTCCAGAGTGACATCATCCTAGACACCGAACGGGGCCACGGCAGTCGGCGACGAAGTGGTCCGGCGCCAAGCACCGGAAGCAGAGGCCGAAGGTCCTCCTCTTGAAGGCAGGGGAGAGTCCGGTCTCCTTCCTGGTCGGCGGAGCAGGTGCCTTCTCCAGCCTCGGGCGGCGCCGTCCCCCACCACCTCCCAAATCCCCTCCGTTGGTGCAGGTGGAAGGCCGGAGATGACCACCGGCTTAAAGTTCAGAGGGAGCTGGGCAGGGAGGCGGGAGGACGGACTCAGAGCACACGAGGGAGGGAGAGGCGAGAGCTCCATCTCCTCTGGCGACTACATCTTCTGGGTTTGGATCTAAATCGGGCTGTGGGTTTGGAGAGGGAGGTCGAGAGGTGGTTATGGTGGCTGGGGAGAGGAGGGGGGAGGACGGGAGGGCCATGAGGCGAGGGGGGAGGACGGGAGAGCCGGCGGCGCAACTGGAGATATCTGGAGATTGACCCAGGCAACAACCGCTTGGGCTTGGCTAGCTGTTTTTCACTTCTATCTTTGGTACTCCCTAGGACTTGACGACGCATGGGGTGGTTGATGCATCTGGGCAAAGTTTGGTTGGTCACTCACCGGGTTGCCTCAGCTTCATGCCACTAAATTGATCTTTTGCTTCGTTCGTAATCAGAAACCACCTCTTCTACAAGTGCACCGCAGCACACAGGATATCAGCATGGTTTTGTTCATCACATACTGTATAATTATTGAATAATGTGTATCAGCTTAAGTTTTCCAAACTAAGACGACAAAAACAAGGGATCAGAACACTACAATGAACATGCATACAATTTGAAAACCAACGTGGTTATCCTCTCGTTGTAACATGATTGGTGTCCAAGTATCCACCTCGTGCAATCTTCCGGTCCCAATCATTCACCAGCAGCCGCAAAACTTTGGCTAGAAAGCACCATGTGTTAGTCAAAAAAAGACGATTCATCCCATTTTTTTTTTTGAATTTTCCACATATATTAAACCATCAAAGAGTACACGATTACATCGATTACAAAAACAAAACTAAAAGAGACTAGCAAATCTATGAGATCTTCAATCCCTTTCTTCATCCATGACACAATCTTGTACTTTTCTGAAGGCAGCCGTAGAACACCGCCAACACCACCAAACCACAGACCTGTGAATACCACCGAAGGTTCTCCCTTTTTAATTTTGAGCCGCAATGCCAAGGCTTTGTGCACGCACGCAGCCATTAAATTAATCAAGCAACATCGGCAAGAGCACCACCACTGATATTCCAGGGACAAATAACCGAACCACTTTGTCGACGTCGTTGGGAGCCGAGAGAACGAATCACCATTGCCGAAGACGTAGTAGCCGGGATAGATATTGCGAGGACAAACCTCCTCGCAGCAATCATGAGAAACAATCCAAGATTGATCTGGCGAAGCAAGATCTGAAGAACCATACCTAGACAGACTTAATCTTCCAAAGCCACCATTGACGTCGGAAAGGATATCTCGCCGTCGAACGAAGCGTGAAAGATCACTTATTGCAGACAATACCATCTCCATTAACGAAGAAGATGACGACCAAAACCAAACTCTACCATTAAGGAACTTCAAAAAGCGCCGTGCGCAGGTCCGAGGTCCCCACCCCTCCTAGTGCCAGAACGGCGCCTAGAAGAGACGAGGACCCGTCAAATCTTTGCCGGCGGCGACGATGAAGCTGCAGATATCACCGGCGGCGGCGGCTAGGGTTGAAACCCTAGGCCGCCGCCACGATCGCCCAAATCGCCTCGAGCTCGCTTCTCGTAACGTACCGGTTCGCTTGTATAAAAAATGCCGACGATTCATCCCATTTGGTTTCGTTGCGCCCAGCCCAGGGCATCCGATGTTTATACCTCGCATGTGCACCACACATTAGCTATTTAGGGAAACAACAGAGGAGTATCTAGCGGCGACACATACGTATACGTTGTCCTTGTGACTGCACGCGCATAGTTTAGGTTGCGTTGCTATATACGGAGTATGAGAAAAGATCGAAATAGCACGTAAAAGTGACTACTAACTAAGGAACTTGGGAAAATGCAGAAACTTGAACTCAAGTTCATATGAACGGAATGTGATAAGCCTGAATGTTCTTATCTCGATGACGAAATGTTCACGTCGTACTTGTCGGCCCAGTGGAAACCAGGGTACCATGGGCCGGCCTGCCACAGCCCTCGAACGCTCCGCAGGAAATTCTACTAAGGACCAGGCGCTCAGCCTGACGAGCCTCGTGAGGGGTTTTCCCTCGCGAGGGTTTCTTTGCTCGGCTGGGCATTTCTGCTAAGGACCAGACGTTCGGCCTAAGGGGCCTCGAGAGGAACTTCTGCCTCAGGAAGGTCTCTCCTAGAAGATCATCAGGTCCTGGCGCGTCTCTGCGCTACCCTCGCGAGGTTTTCCCTCGCGAGGAGTCAACGGCTACAAAGCCTCGGCGAGGCTCCAGGCCCTCGCGGGGTTCCTTCAAGTGGAAGCAACCTCCTGCGCACGCTGCAGAGCGCACATGGGCTCTGCGCCCGCCGCAGAGTGACGTGCGCGCCTGCGCGCGATGACGAAGACGCCGCAGTTGTCATTCTCGTGTATAAAGCAGTCAACAGAGCTGGAGGAGGCAAAGCGGACTCCAAGACTTGCCAATTTGGTGATAAAGCGGCCGGCCGCCGCTACGCTCCAACTGCGACATCACTGTGGGGCGCGCCACAGGGCTCTGCAGCGCCAGCCCACCGTCCTGGATGGACGGTGGCTTTTTCTGCCAAGACGACGTGCTCTCTGCCATGGACCGCGTCCATGGACGCCCCCGACGCTATGCACCGTGCTCCATCTTTGCGGCATTGTGGTATTCCTTCCCGCCAGAGGTTTTCGGGGAAGAGGACCAAGGCCATTATATAAGGAGCCGGTGTACGACCTAGGAGGGGGATCCCGCATTCACCAACTCATTCTGCACCCAAGCAGCTACGTCTGAAGAAGAAGACGGAGCTCATTCCACCATAGTTCACCATAGCCACAACTGTGCCCTCGGCAAGCACCCTTGTACTGTGAACCTCTCCAAGCAGTGCAATACATCTTAGCAGGACGTAGGGCTTTTACACCTCACGGTGGGCCTGAACCTGGTAGCGGCTCGTGTTCCTTCTCTGTCGTGATGTTCCTCACCGAGCTCGACGAGCACCGTCGCCGAGGTTGTTGAGGAACTGTTTGACGTTGTGTTCAGCCCCTTACTCGATTCCTGGCTTTTGAGAGACACCCCTAGTTCCTGGGACTAGTCTCCGACAGTACTAGCTTTCAACTTCGGAGTTTCATATGAACGGAGGCGGACTCAGCTACGTCAGGATGCACCTTTTCCAAAGCCCGAACAGCGGCACTAGAGCATGCAGCTACTCCCTTCGTTCCACGAGATAAGAAACTAGCTTGCTAAAACATTACGGAACAGAGGTAGTAGATGGTGTCAATATCACATCAACTCATCGTGGAAGGGGGGAGGGGGGGGGT
The DNA here is from genome assembly GCA_947311845.1 of Poa pratensis. Classification (NCBI taxonomy): domain Eukaryota; kingdom Viridiplantae; phylum Streptophyta; class Magnoliopsida; order Poales; family Poaceae; genus Poa; species Poa pratensis. The sequence continues at coordinate 25,808,009 of CAMZMU010000089.1, forward strand.
CCGGTTTACTCTACCAGCAGCCACCAACCAAAAAAACAAATCCGAAACAAACCTTAAACCTGTGCACGAAAAATAAATCAAACCGGAGTTGCAAGTAAATATTTTACAGCGCACCACGGTGTTGCAAGAGTAGTGTGTTGGAGTCGGACAGACTCGCAAAAGCCATCGCAACGCATGTGCGTGCACCTACAGCAAAACGGTGTGAACGAGAAAAGAGCCGGCATACGGTTTTCGTCCGTTTTTTCATTAATTAAGTGGGCAATTCTCTTGTGCTTAATTAATAGATTGGGGGTAAGACTTCCTAGAATTATTTGCGTGGCTAGGACCTATTGTAGTGAATAGATCCTAGCCACGCAAATTTGGGCAGGCAGTCTTCTGAAACTAGCGGAATTCTGCGGTAGATCAAGTTCAGTCCTGGAGACTTCATAAATAATCCATCCAATACATCAGACTTTCCTTCGCCTGACAATGGAAATGTTGTCTGCGAGACTGCAACGACCCCGGCCAGCCACTAGCTTTTCTAGGTTTGACTTCAAAAATAAAAATCAATTTCAAACCAATTGTCGCCTTAACCGTGCGGCCTTTATTTTTGAGTATGCACAACATGGTCACTAAATCGAAAAACAAGCAGTTGCGACGCTGAATCACGTTTTTCTACTTTGAAATTTTACGCTTCGGGATATGCAAAAAAAAATTAGAGTTAGTGAAATGCAAACTTGATTGAATTTATAGATGCATCCTCTTTTGGAAAATGAAAGTCATCTATTTTGGAACGGTGGTTAGCATATAAGTTGGAAATAAACTACTCCTTGAAAAGAGCAAATCGATCTGAGACGCTCGTGCACGTGCGCACCGATGACCGTTCGTCCATGTAAAACGACGCGCAGCTCACATCGGCTGATCAACCGAAAACGCGGTAGGTGTCACTGCGATCACGACGTACAAGTAAAACGACGCGCGGTTTTATGATTTTTTGGAGCTGGAATCAAGCACGGCCACTCCTATTTCTGTCGTTGATCAAAGGTCTACGTGGACACGTGGAGCTGGACCACGGTTTCAAGATTTGATCTATATATCCAGGTCATGCGTGGCGGTAACATGCATGCTCTCGCCACCGAACCCCCAATGAAGTCCCAGCTGCTTTCCTGTTTTTAATGGGCGAGACGCCGTGTTCGTATGTAATTTAATGGTTGTGTTATGCAGATTGATTAGCCACTTTGCTGTAATTTAACGGTTCATGCGATAATCAAAACGTACGCAGGGACGATAAAAGTAGGATTTCGCAGGTGAAATGCCCACTTAGGGTGAGAGCGATAGGCATCTCCGACTTGTTTTATTTGTTGATTTAGATCAAGCATCTTAATCCCGTCTCGTCATGCATGTTATATGTATCAGATAGACAATGGGAAAACCAGCGGTTAAACGCGACCTTTGTTAAACAAGCCACCCGTGTCTCTTAAACTTGAGACTTCTTAGACTATCTCTAGATAAGCCCCGGCCCGAAAAATAACTGATTTTTCCGGGTTCGGGGCGAAATCCCGAACAGCATAAGCCCTTGTACCGAATTCTTTTCCCCGGGAGCAGGATATTTCAGCTCCCTTGCTCCATCTCTTCCGTTTTCAAGTTGATTTTTTCTGTAAACTGAAAAGCCAAGCGATGGTTGGCGGGTGACTCGCCGGCACGGCGACGCTCCGATTCTGGCCAAATCCTTTCCAATTTCTGATGTTTCATCTCGATTCGGACCGATTTTAGTAGCCCGTGACGGACTAGAGGGGGCGAACTCGCCGGCGGAGGGTAATCCAGCTTTTGGGGCTGCTGGTTTTCCACATACCCGTCGGCCACTCCTGCACTCAAATGTGTGTTAGACTAAAACTCCAATTTTAGTAAACCATAAATAACTGAAAGAATTGACATAACGTGCAAGCTTACAAACCAATAGAAGCCAACCTTGTGGCTGGGAGTATAATTTGAGAAACATACATGCATAGTATTTTCGGCGCAAAGCTAAAAAAAAAAGCTCCCCTGCCTAGTTTGCTCTTCACTACGTAACGCAGGAGGAAATCAAAAACATCTGACGCCATCGATCTCCACAAGAGCGAGCGAGAGACCGCATGTAGTCAAACCCAAGCGCCCAACCACGCCGGGACAAAGGCGTGCGTTCGCCCCTCGAAAGCGTTGTCAGATCGTATCTCACTCTCAAGTCTCCTGCTCACAGCCGTGTGTCGTCGCAATCTCATCTCATGCTGTCACTTTTGGCGTCGATCGCGTCACCTCCTTGCCGGCTCCCGCCCGCCCATGCACCTTGGCTACGAAGGAAGGCCGGCCGGCCAGTCGGGTGCACGAAACGGACTGGACGCCGGTGCGCGAGGAAAGACGAGAAGATCGTGTAGTGCCGACTAAACGATAGGTGCTGCCGGCCGGAAAAAGAAGAACCAAGGCCTCACGTAGTCACGTACTAGATGTAGGCATTGCTTATGCTGGTGTAGAAGCGAAAGTATTAGGGACTTTTATCTAGTGAGTTGATTAACGCCAACTAACTGATCAAGTCGCTGTTGATTTCGACTTCTCTTTCTCCATGATCCATACGACGACACTTATTTTGGATCGTAGAGAGTAGTTTATTTTTGAGCCTATTAATATGGGCACGAGTTAGAGTGAAGATTTCTTGCTCCACTGCTTGAAAGAATTTAAAAAAACCTTTCAAAGATTCGAAAAAATAAATACATATCATTCATGTTCTCAATGATGTAATCTTTTGATTTTTTTTTTCAAACAGAGAGGGAGCACTGGCGCTCGGGAGCCAAAATGACTTTTCACACGAGTTAGAGTGTCCTTGACAGAAATTCATTTTGCCTTGTAGAACTAGATGCTCCTATTAGGAAAAAACAAATATTTCACAAAGTAAAAAAATTCCGAAAACAAATTCGGGTGTACTTTTTGTCAAGAAAAATACATTTTTTGTGCCTTATGTAGAAAAGCCAAATAAAATGTCTAGTAAAATGTTGTTTTTTAGCACCGAATTTGTGTTCTTTATATGTAACACAAAAAACATTATTTTTTTCTGAAAGTTTGTAGGCCAACATAAAATATTTGGAGGTACATCCAAAATTTTATTACCGAATATTTTGACATTTAAAATGCACTTCCTATAATGCTACGAGCCAAAACACCGTGTCCTGTCCTTGAGCAACACTGTTTGCATGTATCTGAATATATTCACTTATAGTTTACCTGCAATTATCCCGGTAAATTCTAGAAACACTGAAAACTAATGTCGACAGATTAGACACACGCGAAATTATTGTAATATTAGTACTAGCTCCCGAGCTCACATGTTCCTTGTTGAGTACGAAATTCGGTTTGTGCATAGATTAAAGTGTTCTCCATACGTGCATGTTAAAGTGTTAAATGATTTTGTTTGTGCATAGATTTTGTCTCATCTTAGCCATTGATTTTGTCTTTTTGCACAGAGCACAAAATGATCATTTCTTTACGAAATTTTGTACGTATGTAGGGAACTTTAACATGTTCATCTATGACTGTTGTCAGAATTTTTTGAAGTATTGTTCTATTTTTTTTTTTTTTGAATTTCGTACTCAATCAGGAAAAGCATATGACCTCGGAGCAACTTTGAATTTCCCGTCCTATCGGAGACATTAACATGTGCGGATCTTTATTTTCTGGCTCCACCAAACTCCCACGGTTCAGTAATCAGTACCCAACCGCCAGCCAAAAGGAAATCAATCCTAGAAGCAAAATAATTAAAAAATAATAATAAATAATAATATTTGCAGTACACAACCAAGATCTTCCTCCTCTGCCTAGCTCGCACGGCGTACTAGTACTACACTCCTGGCCCGAGAAAACAGAAGCAGCAGCGGAGTTGGTTCGCCGGCACGTGCCCGTCCATCGGTCCGGCCGAGGGAGTATGTGGTGTCTGCTTTTCAGACACCAGCGGCAGTAGGGGTGCCTGCGTGGCCGTGTTTATCCACTTCAGGCACAACCACAGCTGTTTGCCTCAACTCTTTGAACTGTTTCTCTTCGAGAGCTTCCATCTAGAGCACGCCGAGATCTAGTAGTACTAGTATTTTGATATCTCCGCTTGCTGATAGTGTGCTTCGTAGCTCTGTGTCTATGGGCCAGCTGTTTTCATTTCTATCAGTGGTAAGATTTTGGACAACACATGTGGTGGTTGATGTACTATCTAGGCAAAGTTTGGTTGCTCGTCGGAGCATCTCCAACAGCATTTATATATTTGCACACAATTGGCATTTTATAAATCTTGCCCAAAAAATTATCTCCAACAGCTTTCGTATAAGTGATCCCCACCAAAAACTATTACAAAGCTTGCTAAATATGTAAATCCAAAGGTGACTTGCTAAATTTTTAGCAAGCCTCTCAAAAAGTGGTCCCTTTCATTTTTTTTTTCAATTACTAGTGGGCCCATGCGTGCTTGTGTGTGTTGCGTGTGTGCTTGTGTGTTCGGTGCGTGCGTGTGTTGTGCAGTGCAGCGTGTGTGCGTGTATGTGTGATATGTACGTGCGTGTGCTAGTGTACGTGTACAAGTGTGTTCGTGTGTGTGTGCAAGTGTGTACATGTATTTGCATGAACGTGTGTACATGTACGCGTGTGTTGTTGTTTTTAAGTACGAGTTTGTTCTAGTATACGCATACGTGCACGTATTCTGTTGTGAGATGTGTCTATAAAAAACTGTCCCCCACATGTCTGTGTGTATTTTGTGTAAATATAGCAATCCAATATACAAATGTTGTGAAAGAAAAACTTGGTTGGTTTTGTAAACATTCTCTCTCCTCTTATTACCACTAGTTTTTAGCAATCGAATATACAAATGTTGTTGGAGATACTCTCAGGGTTGCCTGAGCTTCATGGCACTAGATAGGTTGGTCTTTTGCTTCATTTGTACTACCCAGCAACACCTCTTTCAGAAGTGCAATGCAACACACACGGTATCAGGATTGTTTTATTCATCACATAGTATTTTGAATAATCGGTATAAGGCTAAACTTTCCAAACTAAGAGGGGAAAAAAAGGGATTAGAACATGACAACGAACATGCATATAATCTTGAAACCACCGTGGTTATCCTCTAATTGTAAGATGATTCGTGTCGGATACCCTTGCAAAATCTTCCAATCCGAGGAGGAGGGAGGACAAGAGCAGAGAATCGATCCAATCATTCACCTTGCAAAACTTTCGCCGGAAAGCACCATCTGTTAGTCAAAAAGACTACCCCTTCATCCCATTTGGTTTCGTTGCGCCCAGGGCATCCGATGTGTATACCTCGCATATGCACCACACATTGGCTATGTAGGGAAACCGCAGAGGAGTATCTAGCGCCACACATAAATACAATCATCCAAAGTAGAGTTGTACATGGTCCCTGTGACTGGACATGCAGAGTTTCAGAATAGACTACTAATTATAGAACATGGAAAAATGCAGAAACGGAAGTTAAGGACATCTTTGGATTGCAGAAATTCCATAAGCATTTTGGATTTCGATCCTTAGGATTTTTTTTTCAGATTGGCTTTGGATCAAAAGAATGATGCTACCCAATTTGTATACCCAATTTCATTGGAATTTGGACATCAACTCTAACCTCTTTTGTAGTACTCAAACGCGTAGTATCGAGACATTTTTCGTATGTTTTTCCTATCCAAACGACATTTCGGCAGTTTTCTGATTTCTCCGTTTTTCTATTCCTGTGTTCTTCAATCTTATCTTGCGACCCAAAGATGTCCTAAGAGGACTTGTGTAATCTGGGTGTGACAGGATTTTATACCATAATGTACTATGTCCATGTACTCTCCCACCCGACTGAAGCTAGGATCAACAGGTTTGACGCTGGTGTTTCTCATTTAGGCGGAATATTTTTCAGTGGGAGGACAGCGAGGCGCCCGTGGTGACTTCGTCAATCTCAATACCTGATCCTCCGGCTCAGTCTTTTGGAAGTGCTCATAGAGGTAGGATGTGTGTGTGCGCGTTCATAGGGGTGAGTGTATGCGCGTGTATATGAGCGACTGCGTGGTACTGTGTTTCGCAAAAAAACATGCAACTAGAGGCAGAGAGAGAGAGAGAGCAATGTGATGAGTGTACCGTTTTTTATCTCGTGACTTTCAGCTTCGGAGTTTCATATGAACGGAGGCACACTCGGCTACAGTCAGGATGCACCTTTTTCCCAGCAAAGTTGTGCTGATAGTTCATAACAGCGGCACCACAGCAACGCAGCTGGATGCTGTCAAGATCACATCACCACCCAACCGTATTTACAACAGCTGCAATCGGCATCGAACGGCCGCCGACCGGAATCGCATTAAGCTAAGCGTAACCACGCAGCAGGTGTCACCAATGGTCAGTAGATTAAGCTGAAGCGTTTGGGCAACAATGTCGTCCATGTGAAAGCCCTGGACCGTCCAGGCGAAGGCGAGTTAAATAGGGAGAAAGCGACCGAACACGACGGACGGCGTAGGGGGAGTAGACCGGTCGTTGCAGGTGACAGACAGCTCTCCAGCTCCGTCAAGTGCGGCGGTGACTGACGAACAAGCAGCTGCAGCGGAGCTACTAGTGGTACTAGAACTAGAGTATGTGTGAGCGAGGAGCTAACCCTGTCCGTACCTTCCAGAGGGATCACCTAGAATGTACTCTAGTACGAAAGCTCAAGAAAGACTTTTCACCACACCCGCGATGATTTGCTTTGTGATCGATGAGTGGCCACAGGTCGTGTCTTGGTAAAAATATTCATTAAGCAAGAGTGTCAGCAACCTAAACAAGAGTATCAGCAACCTCAAGAAAAGTTTGGAGATCACTAGCACGCGTGCGCTCTTGGAAGAACGGAGGAATTCGGTGGTGATTTTGCAGTGTCATTGCTAACTAACTAACTGCAACCCCAATCGTGTGGACATATGTATGTTCAGCCTGCAGAGATGGGTTAGTTCATTGGCCACGGTTGAAGAATGCAGAGCTATACCCGAATGAAGAACAGGGCAAGAAATTTACATAAGCTTAACTACCAGTTCTTCTCCCAAGGTGCAATTCACATCACAGGATTATGGTGGTGGTACTACCACATTTTCAACAAAGCTTTTATCCAAAACTAGAATCTTATGTTACTAGCAGCATCCAAGGGAAGAAGAAACCAAACAGAATGGGGGAGAGACTATGCAGGAAGGAAGAAACTACCGTCTCCTCTTCCTCTTTCTTCCTCCCCGCATTTCTTCTCGCATCTGGGTCCCTGGAGATTCGCTCTACTGCTGGACGGTGGCCTCGCCGCGGCGGAGCGTATCCCGGTAGCGCACGAAGGAGTCGATGCGCTGCAGCTTCAGCTGGTGGCGGAACTTGTTGATGAAGTCGTCCGCGCGGGCGTTCACCTCGTCTCCGGCCTCCTCCGCCTCCTCCTCCGACACGGGCTCCGGGTCCGCCACAAGGGGGCGGCGGCGCGCGCCGTCCCTCGTCGTCGCGGGCCTGCGCACCTCCACCGCCTCCGTGTCCTCCTCCGCCACGAAGTGCGCGAACGCCGACTTGTCGCTGGCCGACTTGCGCAGCCGCGCCGGCAGCCGCGCCACCTCGGGCTCCGCTGCCGCCTCCGACATGCTCCTCTCGATGTGCGCCTGCTCGTGCTCGTGCTCGCTCCGAAACTCCGCCTCCGCCTCGGTCTCTAGGGCGGCGGGAGCTCGTCGGACCCCAGATCCACAAAAACTCCGGTCACCGGGGGCTCAGGGGCCGGGGCGGCCTGGCGGGACAGCTTGAAGGACCGGAGCCGGTCGAGCGCCATCGACGGCACGCGGGAGAGGCTCCTCCTCTCGCCGCCAGCCCCATCCCCTGCGCCAGCCGCAGCCCCATCCCCGCTCCCCGCCGCCGCCGACGCTACCTTGGATGTGACGGCGATGGTGCCGATGACGATGTTGAGCACCAGGAACAGCACCGCCGGGGTGAACCACCCGTGGACGGTGCTCCACAGCGCCGGGATCGCCACCTCCAGCATTTCGCCGCTTCTTCTTCTCCTTCGCCGCGGAGTGGGGTTTGGGTTTTGGCGTTTTGGGGAGGCAGAGCAGAGGTGGGATGCGGTGGTGGGGAAGGGAAGAGAGTGGGGCGTCGGTTATTTAAAGGTGGAACGAACAAGGTGGGGACGTTTCGCGCACATGGGAGGGGAGACTGGGAGAGGGAGTGGAGGAGGGCGACGCCAGTTTTTTTTTTAATTTCAGATTTCAATGTGTTTTTCTTTTAAATAAACAAGAGGGTTTTTGGCAATTCTTATCTCCATGACTGGTATCCTTGGCCTTGTTCATTGTGTGAATTTATGAAGCATATATTTGGGAAGTTATTGTTCTTTTCACAAAAGTATTATGTTCTATATACACTAGTTCGTGAACCACCATACACGTAGATGGTGACCTGGCAAGTGTTCTTTCGGCGGTTGGACGAATGCGAAAAGAAAGGGTAGCTTTTGATGTTAGCGATACTTCCGCGCGGAATTTATGGACCGAAATAACGTTGTGGCGTGATACTCAAGACCGCAACGAAAGGTTGTATACGTATTCCCATTATTTTGATGGACACAGCTCAAAGTTATGACAGACTGTCGCCAGGAAAGACATCCGAGGTGGGGACATTACTCAGAGAGGGTTCTACGGAGAAAACGGCTCCTTACGGTGTCGCTACCTGTGCATGCCTAAAACGGAGGGAGAGCCATGTGTTGAAGTGTATAAGTGAATTGTCTGACCCTTTCCATCAGATCGGTCTTTTGGAATAGTGGTCAGCGCATGAAGCTTGACATGGTATCAGAGCCAAGGTCTCGAGTTCGAGTCCTGGTTTGCGCAATTTGTTCTAAAATTGTTGCTGCCCCCTCTTTGTCCACGTATAGGCCTCTTGAGCCATACCTCAGAGACTCGTGCGTCGTCGCTCTCTTCCGGTTGCACGTGTTGGCCTCTCCCTCCCCGAGTCACACGTGAGAGGGGGTGTTGAAGTGTATAAGTGAATTGTCTGACCCTTTCCATCAGATCGGTCTTTTGCAATAGTGGTCAGCGCATGAAGCTTGACACCATGGTACACATGGATGTTGATCTGACAAGCGTCCTTTCGGCGGGTGGACGGATGTGAAAAGAAGACACAACTTTTTATGATAGACATATTGATGAGCGCATTTTATGGAGTGAAATATGGTTGTTTGTTTTCTATTGAACACGGCAAAAAGATGTATATGTGTAAATATTATTTTGATGGACAAAATTAAAAGTCATGACAGGCTATCACCATGGAAAAAAAAATGAGGTGGGGACCTTAACAGAGGGTTCTATGGAGAAAACTGGTCTCTACGATGCTGCTAAAGGTGCCTTCCCTAAATTAAGGATGAGTTCTACTCATTGTCTCACTTCTTAGTAATACAATAGATTTTTGCGAGAACAAAAAGTTTTAAATGTGTCCATTTTTAATATGACGAAACATAATGGGTATTGAAGGTTTCCAGTGGACTATCATATCATATGATCTTAACCCTTAGACAATGGCTAATTTATAAGATTAAAACTATGTTGTATTCAATTCCAGATCTTATGAAGCAACGTCATTTTAAAATCAGTGTTCATTTAGCACTGAGCAGAAACTACATCACAATCCATGTTGTAAGAGCAATTCATGTTATAAGATCCTATTGAATGGTTACCTCGGGGCCTTTATTTCGTCGTAGACATTACAATTCGTATCTCCATAACCATATTGTGTTAGATTGTTCATGGTATGGACAAAAGGTGTTTAAATAGGAATATAATGATGTTTTAGATTATTATTTATAGAAAGTTTGAATTCAGAGATACTTTCATCACTAGTTAATGCTACATGTGGATTACAAACGATAATTGCGTTCGTTTGGTTGGTGCATACGTGGAGCAAACAATGTGCGTATTTTGTGTTAGGGACACTTCCGTGAAGATTTTGTGTTAGGGACACTTCTGAGGGTTTTATGCAGTTCTTATCTCCATGACTGTGTATCCATGGCCTTGTTCATTGTGTCAATTTATGAAGTATTTGCGAATTTACTATTCTTTGCAGGAAAGTTTTATGTTCTTGATACATTGGTTCGCGATGATGGTACACGTGGATGGTGACCTGGCAACTGTTCTTTCGGTGGTTGGACGGATGCGAAAAGAAAGGGTAACTTTTTTTGTTACAGATACGGCCACACGTGGAATTTATGGACCGAAATAATGTTGTGGCGTGATACTCAAGACCGTGACGAAAGGTTGTATACGTATTCCCATTATTTCAATGGATGCAACTAAAAATTATGACAGACTGACACCGTGAAAGACATCTGAGGTGGGGACATTAGTCAGAAAGGGTTCTACGGAGAAAACGGCTCCTTACGGTGTTGCTACATGTGCATGCCTAAAACGAAGGGCGAGCCATGGTACACGTGGATGTTGATCCGACAGGCGTTCTTTCGGTGCATGGACGGATTCGAAAAGAAGGCACAACGTTTGATGATAGAGATATTGATGAGTGCATTTTTATGGAGTGAAATATGGTTGTTTGTTTTCTATCGATCACGACAAAAGATGTATATGTGTTAATATTGCGTTGATGGAAAAAATTTAAAAGGTATGACAGGCTATCACCATGAAAAATATTTATATGAGGTGGGACCTTAGGAGAGGGTTCTATGGAGAAAACCGGTCTCTACGTTGCCGCTAAAGGTGCACGCCCCAAACTAAGGGTGAGTTCTACTCATTCACTCACTTCTTAGTAATACAATAGATTTTTGCGATAACGATTTTTTTTTTAGTGTGTCCATTTATAATATGATCAAACATCAAGGGTATTGAAGGTTTTCGTGGACTATCATACCATAGGATCCTTTACCCTTAGGCGATGGCTCATTTAGAAGATTAAAATTATGTTGTATTCAATTCTAGATCTTATTAATCAACACCATTTTAAAATCAGTGTTCCATCATTTAGCGTTGAGCAATTCATGTTATAAGAGCCTATTCTAATATTGAATGGTTACCCTCGGGGCCTTTATTTAGTCCTAAACATTACAATTCCTATCTCCATAACCATATTGAAGGTTTATGGTATGGACCGAAGGTGTTTAATACGAATATAACGATGTCCATGGTTATTTCTTTTTTTATAGAAAGTTCGAGTTCTGAGATATCTTAATCACTAGTTGATGCTACATATGGGTTGCGAGCGATAATTGTGTTCGTTTGTTTGGTGTGTACATGGAGCAAAACAAGGTGTGTATTTTGTGTTAGGGACACTTCTATGAGGATTTGGGGAGATGTATTGTAGGTGTGCGACGTTTGAATATGTAAGATTGTGAGTGAGAAATGTACACATCTTGTGATCGTTTGTGTTAGTATTATGAGGAAATACTATTGAGAGATTAAAAGGGGGCATGAGAAGCGTTGATTTAATCTAAAAAGGCATTGACTAAACACACCTGACAACACTATCATCACCGGGGCCATTCTAGGATGAAACACTTGATGAGAATCTACTCGATTGTACGTCGTCGATGGACGAACCAAAATAGCACAGGCTCAACCGTGTTAACCACGACAACCATACCAAATTAAAAAAAAAAATCAAGACTTGTATTCTACGTGACACCGCATATTTGGGTGCCGGGGAGACCGACAGAGAGGGGAATGAGCGACACCGTGGTGGCAAAACACAAAGTTATTCTCAACGAATATGTTTGTTTAACCGCCACCGTGTTTAATCGCGGTTTTCCTCATTGTGTCTGTGTCGTGATGCATATTAACTCGTCTTTACGAATTGACATCCATCTATGAGAGGCGTACTCCATCCGGTACGGTTTACAGAACATGCACATAGTTTTAAGAAAACATTTTATCCATATAAATTGTACATCACATAAACTATATCATTGAAAACTTCTTTTAACTATAAACCCAATGGTACAGTTTTTGTGGCAAATTTATATTTTGTGGACCAAAGTTAACTGTCGAATTTTTTCTTAAACTACCTACATGCCCTGTAAACTATACCAGAGGGAGTACTCTTTTAATCTGTAATTCGCACGTGGAGAGGAGAATGTGATCTCAGCAAATACAAGAGGACGGATATGCTTTCATTGCTCTTCGATTAGTCGTCACTTGCATTCACACACGAAACGTGGACATGGATCGGCTTAATATGCACGGCTTAAACATAACAAGCCAGTAGACTAGCACACTAGCATCGGATTTTTTTTACACGCCCTCCTCTTCCATCGACAAGGTGTCAATTTTCTGTTTGACCTAGTAGCACAGGAGCACGGTCTCTCGCGGATTGAAACCGTGAAAGCGCTTGGTGCTTAATTGGGTGCCAATTTTTCTTGGCAGGGGCGCATGTTACCATCACGCCGCGTAACCTATAGGTAGATCAAAACCTGCAAGCCAGCTCCACATGTCGACACACCGTAACGCGATAATGCACAGTTGATACTTGATTGACGGAAATAAGAGTGTGGCCGTGGATGTTTTTAGCCAACTAACAAATCATAAAACCTCGCGTCGTCGTATACGTCGAGATCCCAGTGACACCTACCGCGATTTCGATTGATAACGTCCGCACTCCAGTTAAGTCTCTGAGACAGAGCACACATTTTTATATAGAAATGGTAGCATCGACTCAGCCTCTGCATCAACCTGATGCACACGGCCATAGACAGAGCACAACTACCGATGCGACGGCTTACCTCGACTTGTCTGGCCTGATCGCCGGTTCAATGGTCAGTCAAAAACCAGGCCATTCCTGTCCTTCTCGGAGAGACGACTTTCAGTGAGAGTCTGAGGCCATGTACAATGAAAGGTGGTTAGTGAGGTGCTTGTAAAAATAAACCAAACATTTTTTTTTTGCTAAACACAGTACAACGCAAGCGCTCATATACACGCGCACACACTCACCCCTATGAACGCACGCGCGCACATCATACCCCTATGAGTACTTCCGAGAGACCGAGTCGGCGGGTCGAGTCTTGAGATTGACGAAGTCACCACGGGCGTCTCGCTGTCGACGGAAACGTCGCCTCCCACTGAAGAATATTCCGCCTTAAATGAGAAACACCAGCGTCAAACCTGGGGTTTGAACTCTGGTGGGCTGGGGGTACAACCACCCTCCTAACCATCTTGCCACAGGCAAGTTCTCAACCAAACATTTTTCTAAGCACCAATGCTTATTCCTATAGGAGAGGTGTCTGGTTAAGCATTTCTCTTGTGTAAATAAGCACTAGTGCTTCAAAAAACCGCTTTATTTTACGAAGCATCTCTATAAGCATTTTGCATTGTACGTGTTGTACGTGTGAAACCGAGCGAGGTTTTTTTTCCAGAAGAAAACCGTGCGAGTCTTGGGTCGTACACCGGTACTGACACATGCGCGCGCGGGCCGATCGATCTCTCGCCGCCGACCGCGCCGTTGGCGCTGATGTGAGAGATGCCGGCCCCTCCGTACAACGACATGGCCGGGCGGTCATCGGCGCGTCACGTGAGGATAAATCAAACAAGTTGTACGTCAGCAAACCTAAAGTTTTAAAAATAAGAAAAAAATGCGTGATTTAGCTGACTCTACAACTGCTTGATTATCGATTACTTAATCATGCCCCCATACGACCACAATTTCAAATACAGAAAGATAAATATCACAATCTTAAACCAATCGATTTAAAATGAGTTTTTCTTCTACAATCAGCTAGAAATGCTGGTGGGTTGGAGTCTTTGCAGTCTCGCACACACTCAATTGCTCGGTTGTTATTTTTTGTTAATCGAAGGCAAAAGCTTAAATTAAGAACAAGATTGTTCATCTAATTATTAAAAAAAAAACTGGTCAAAACTCACACAATACCATGCCCACAAAAAGGCAACACGGACCAACTCTTCTACCCTCCGAACACAACACAATGTCAAGAAGAAGCCCTTTGCGTACAAGCGTCGCCGTCGTCGTAACTCCTCCGTATGCAACAATTAACCAACAAGATCTTCATCGCAGCATCGGAACAAAGTTCACGTCGATGTGGGCCAAACATTTGGTGCTCGGCCAAGCACAAGGCAACTCTTTCGGCGATGCCGACCAATGAAGAGAAAATGAGCAAGGCTTGCACCAAAGAGGATCACCGCCTAGACCACTCAACACCCGACATTGTGACTCAAAATTCATGTTTATCATTTTGCATGGTATCAAATGCCCGAATGAATCGTTCACCCTCGATGACTACTCCATAAACTACTATTTGGGTAAATTAAATGGTTTCACAACTTTTTGGACCAAACTATAACTAAAATTTAAGTTCAAATTTGAAATAGTACCGAGAATTGGCCAAAACTCATTTATTATGGTCTAAAGTAGCGACAAAGCAGGGGAATTCAAAATATTTGGACAACAGACTTTAAATATGGTCTGCTTTGTGTTAAAATTGGAGAGGTTTCATTTTCCACCATAACCCTTAGACTTATTCATAAAAAGCTCATTGTTGACACTTAGAAAATAAAATAAAACCACAACATAAGTTGGAAACTATTTTAGGAACTATTGTTTTTGCATGGCATGATGCACCTCTATGCCAAGGAAGATCAAATTATCACGGACTGTCTTACGGATATGGCCACGATTTTTATCAGTTGGTCTGAGAGTCATGATTTTTCAAACATGATAGATCATGGACAATTACATATATTGTCATGACATTTTTCATTCGATTTCAAAGTTATGAGCGATCATACATGATAGTCCATTTTTGTGAAGTTTATTTTTAAAAGATACTGAAATCATGTTTGTCAATTATTTTATTCAGACGATGGAGATGCTTGATCTCAACAAATAAAACAAGTCGGAGATGCTTCATCGCTCTCCAATTAGTCGCCGCTCCCCGTTCACACCCTAAACGTGGGCAATGAGCCGCGAAATCCTACTTTTATCATCCGTGCATAATTTTTGTATTAACCATTAAACTATAGCAAAGTGTCTAATCAATCAGTCTACATAACACGGGCAGTTGTCATTGTTTTTTACGTAGCTCGACATAGGAACACGGCGTCTCGCCGATTAAAATAAAATGAAGAAAGCAGGTGGTGCTTAAGTTTATAGGGCGGCATGTTACCACCATAGATCATAGTATCTTAAAGCTGTGCACTAGGGTGTGTGTGGTGTTGAGTGCGTGTGTGTGGTGTGAGTTGGTGTGTTAAGTTCAGATACTACAGCTGTACCGATCCAGAGGCATCTCAAAAAAAAAAAAGTATCTTAAAGCTGTGGTCCAGCTCCACATCGACGACGGAAATTAATAGGAGTGGCCGTGCATGATTTCATCCAAAAATATTTGTTCTACGTGATGATCCCAGTGACACCTACCGCGATTTCGGTTGATCGATCGACCTACGCGTGCCGTCGTCGCCGTCGCTGATCAGCTGATGTGAGCTGCCGGCCGGCGCCCGACGCCCCGACGACATGGACGAACGGTCATTGGCGCGTGACCTGAGTGCACGAGCGTCTCAGATTTGCTCTTTTCAAGGAGTGCATTTTATTTGTAACTTACACTAGAGTCAATCAAGTTGCATGTCACAAACTCTCCAAAAGAAACTCTAATAAAAATTGCATGTCACAATGCCTGAAGTTTCAAAGAAAGAAAAACGTGATTTAGATGTGCAACGGCTTTGTTTTTCAGTTTCTAAATCGTGCTGCGCATACTCAAACATAAAGGCCACACGGACACGGTTAAGAAGACAAATGGTTTGAAATACATTTTCCCCCGAGTCAACCTAGAAATGCTAGTGGCTCAGCGGGGTCGTCTCAGTCTCGCAGATGGATTATTTACGAAGTCTCTGTGACTGAACTGGATCTGGATTCAGTATAATCGAAAGTACTGTAGGAATCCGCGGGTTCCAGGAGGCCGGCTACCTGGCAATTCACTGCTTGCCGCGTGTTGACATGCATTGACTCGCGGAGTCAAGCAGGCTAGTCTTTCTATCGTGGATCAAGTACGATCACAGATAACTTATCATTGTCGGCACGTGTCGACGCGTCACTGTAATGTAAAGGTGAAGCGAGTCAGAAGCCACGCCCTTTCGCGTTCACACCGTTTTGCCCTAGGTGCACGAATTTTTTTTTAAATAATGTTTTTTTAAACAGAAATTCGGAATCTAGCACGCGTTTTGGAGAAATTCGGAATCTAGCGCGGTGTCGTCACGGCCCGTGCCGAAACAAGGGGTTTCGGCACGGCCGGTGCCGAAAGATCTGATATGCATGTCGCCAACCGCAGCGGCAGGCGTGGCCCACGTCTTTCGGCAGCGCCCGTGCCGAAAGAGGCCTTTCGGCAGCGCCCGTGCCGAAACCGGCCAAATAACCAGCACGCACCAGGCTCGGCCTTCTTCTTCCTCCTTCTCTCGCCCGAGCTGCTGCCTCTCTCTCTGTTCTTCCGTTTTCCATCGAAAAAGACCACCGATTCTTGCCCCAAAAAAATCCTAAAAGCCCACAGATTCAAGGAATAGAGAATAGGAGGGTTGGGGCATCCCCGATCTATTGATGGGATAGCACTTTGTGGAGGCGTTTGGGGGTGTGGAGGTGGAGCAATGGTGGTCAACAATGGTGGATAGTGGTGTGTGTGCCGGTGTTGGGGAAGCTAGAGGCGTGGTGCGGCGGTGGTGGTGCTAGATTGAAGGGCAGCGGGAGCTACGCACGCGTCAAGGGTAAACCCTAATCTCTAGATTTTTTAGGTTAAGTGTTAATATAATTTAAGGGTGGATGCATGACATATGTGTGGATTAGTGTAGATATATTTTAGTTAGTGGTCATATTTTAGGTGGTGGTAATATTTTAGTTGGTCGGCATATTTTAGGTGGTCATATTAGTATATTGTCGGTTAGATGTTAATATAGTTTGCCGGTGGATGTGTCAGGATTAGTGTATGTTGTCGGTTAGATGTATTGTATATTTTGAGTAGTCTTTATTTTACCGGGGGTCGTCATATTTATTTTCGGCGGTCGTAATATTTAGATATATCCGCTGTGGAGTATTTAATGATTGAATAAATTTGTTTAGGTAATGGAAGTGGTCAATGTTGTTGTGCACTACGGTGCCGGTACAGTCCGTACATCTGAGTCAGGGTTGATCTTAGTGAATTTGAAAATGTGGAGATTCAGTTGACAGAGCCAGAGAAAGTGAAAATCAGCGGTGTCCAGTGGTATTTTACGGTGAATTTTGGGTATGATCCTAATTACTGGACTGTTAGGATTCAGTCGGTATGGACCAAATCCCGGTCAAATATTCGCTGGGAGTTGTTGCCGCTTGATCGGACAAATCAGTGGGTTTCTTGGCTAGCATCATGCAAACGCCGAGGGACAAAACCAGAAGTCCTAGTGTCGTTTGTTCTGAAGCAGAATAATTTTGAAATAGGTGGCGGTGCTGTTCAGACTGGAGAGACTAGTGAAGCAACTAGTTCGCATTGTGCCCAAATGCCTGGTCATTATGAACCATCACCGTCTGCAGGACATGCTCAAATTCCTGTTGGCTATGAACCATCACCGTCAGCAGGACATGCTCAAATTCCTGTTGGCTATGTACCATCACTGTCAGAAATTCCTCTTCATTATGAACCAGCACTGTCAGCAGGACCTGCCCAAATTGGGGAGGCTGATGCGGATGAGCACGAAGGTACAGTACAGGCTGAGATATTGGCGGAAGACGAGGAGGATGGCGTCGCAGAAGATATTGATTCTGATGATTCTGATGAAAACAATGATGAAGATGTGCCTATTCCCAGTTACTGGAATCAGGACAACTCTGCCATCACGGCCGTGCCTGATGTCCATGAATCGTCCTGGGAGTACCACATGAATAACATTCAAATCGGGGCTCAGTACAGCACGAAGCAACAGTTAAGGGAAGCCGTGATTCAGTGGGCATTGTCCACGCAAAGGGTTTTCCGCACTGACGTGTCAAATAGGCAATATTTGACAATGAGCTGTGTTGACATTGGTTGTCCGTCACGGGTGCATGGTCACTTGCCGAAGTATGACGTGGTGTGGGTGGTGACAGACGTCGTGCCACACACATGTGAAATTAATAGTTTGCTGACAGATCACCCAAACCTAACGTCAACTCTCATTGCACGTCTCTTGTTCAGTGAGATAGTGAACAAGAAAGACATGGTAGCAAAGCACATCATAGATACAGTTCACGCAAGATGGAAAACCACCATTAAGTACGGAAAGGCCTGGAGAGCTAAGCAGAAGGCTCTAGAGGAGAGGTTTGGGTCTTTCTATGACTCTTATGATAATGTTATTCGTCTTGTTAGCACATTGAAGGAGAGGAATCCTGGCACATATGCTTTAGTAGAATTACAACGGTTCCCGGAATTTCCTCAATATGGTGTATTCGGCCGACTGTTCTTCTCATTCGCTATTTGCATCGAAGCTTTTACCCATTGTCGTCCAGTGCTCTGCGTGGACGGCACGTTTCTCACAGGCAAGTACAAGGGGCAGATCCTGACCGCAATAGGTGTGGACGGCAATGGGCAGATCGTCCCGATTGCCTTCGCCTTCGTCGAGGGTGAGAATTATGAGAGCTGGATATGGTTCTTCAGGCAATTGAAAAAGGCAGTTGTGAAGACTCGACCAAATGTGTGCATCCTTCACGACAGGCATCCTGGTATGCTTAAGGCTATAAAGCGACTGCAGCACCCCACCGAGGATGAACCAGCACCATGGACTGACATGCAGAGCCGCTGGTGTATGCGTCATCTCGGCGCTAACTTTTACTCATGCTTTAAGAGTAAAAGGCTGATGAATCTGTTTAAAAGACTGTGCAATCAGAATCAAGAGAGGAAGTATCAGTTTCTGTGGGAAAGACTGACTGAATTCACTGGGCAGCAAGTGAAGGAAAGGAAAGCTGCGCAGGCACAAGCGGTAGCTACACAGCTTGCTGCGGCGCAGGTAGCTGCGGCCCAGGGTACTGCGGCACAGGGTGATGCGACACAGGGTACTGCGGCAAATACGACAGATTCAGAGCCTGTTGGGTTGTGTGACTTGCCTGGAATTGACCCTCCTGGTACGAAGAGAAAGAAGGGAAAACGAATCAAAATTTTGAAGAGTGGATAGAGAAGGAGCCTCCCGTGAAGTGGTCTCTGTTGCACGACCAATATGGAGCAAGGTACGGCATCATGACTACCAACCTAGCTGAGGTGTATAATTTTGTACTCAGAGGGAATAGGAGTTTGCCACTGACAGCACTGGTGGAGGGTATTTTGCACGGAACATTGACGTATTTCAGAGATAGACGTCGTGAAGCCGTCGAGCATATTGAGTATTACCCCAACACACCTTATTGCCGCAAGATAAGACAGTACATGGACAAGAAGATAAAGAAGGCACGGATGCACACGGTGATTCGTATTGGTAATGAAGAAGCGAGGTACGAGGTACGCTTACCAACCTCAAGATTTGGTGCGGGTGAGCTGAAAACCCATGAGGTCATAATTAGTGCTACTGCACCCCCAACGTGCGAGTGCACGTGCAACAAACCGAGACTGCTTCACCTCCCATGTTCTCATGTCCTTGCTGTTTCTGGCCAGTTGGGGATGAACCCAATCAGTTTTGTCTCTCCGTATTACATGAAAGAGGCTGTGGTTGAAACTTGGACCGGGGAGATGACAGGATTTAGAGTAGTTGGCAACTTCAACAAGGTGAATGAGATGGAACGAGAATATATTCCGGATCCTGCTCTTATGAGAACTGGCAGAGGAAGACGGAACTCGCGTCGAATCCGGAATGATATGGACGAGTCTGAAGCTGGTGGATGTACTAGACAGTGCTTACTTTGCAATCTTTTTGGGCATAGAGAGAAGTATTGTCCCAAATACGGCCTAGGACCTGATCCTGATCCTGCAGTCATTCCTGATCCTGTGCGTGGTCGAGGAAGTCGAGGAAACCGAGGAAACCGAGGACGTGGCCAACGTGGCTAGCACTACATTCCAATTTCTATGTGTGTAACCCTATGGTTTAATTTGTATGTGTCCGAACTATGTTGTAATTTGTATGTGTCCGAACTATGTTTTAATTTGTACGTGAATTTGTATGGTGTAATTTGTATGTGTCCGAACTATGTTTTAATTTGTACGTGAATTTGTATGGTTTAATTTGTATGTGTCCGAACTATGTTTTAATTTGTACGTGCCCGAACTGTGTTTTAATTTGTATGTTTGTTATTTTTTATGTTTTAATTTGTACGTGCCCGAACTGTGTTTTAATTTGTATGTTTGTTAATTTTTATGTTTTTTTTTTATTATCAACAAACTTGTACTTACTCAGTTCGTTTTGTATGATCAATGCAGATTGGAGTTCTAGGATACCCGGATGCCGCGTTGACTGAAGCGCAGATTACTAGATGTCTGGAGGCATACCTGATGTGGCTGTTCGGCAAGGTAATGTTCATTGACTCCCACGTCGACACTATTAGTGCGCGCTTCATCAATATGGCGCGAGAGATTGCGGAGGCACATCACGTTGAGGACATAGTGCCACGGAGTTTTGGGTCAGCTGTCTTAGCCGCCACGTACCGAGCTATGTGTTCGGCATGCACGAAGAATAAGCGTTCCGCTTCGCTTCTTGGCTGTCCACTACTGTTGCAGTTATGGTCTTGGGAGAGGTTCCCTATCGGTAGGCCTGACGTCGACGCTCAGACACCCTGGGAGTACAGGCTCGTTGAGACAAACCTAGTCGCTTTGCCTACTATTGGTAGTATGTGGGCGCGTAGAGAGGTAAACTTGCACATCATTTAATTTTTCAAACTTCTTATTTTGGTAAACTTGCACATCACTTACTTACTAGTTTATCTATTTGCAGAGACGGTACGCGGGCCAGCAGGTTAAAAACTGCTACGAGTCCTTCACGATGCAGTTTGATCAATTGCAAGACAATCAGGTTATATGGGAGCCGTACCGTCCTGACAGGGTGCAGGCGAGATACCCCGGCGGGATTTCTAGCTTGTGCCGGAGGGATGAAAACTACTGGTTCACTCGAGCCCGCATTGTTTTCGATGTCACGGTGGAGGAGATGGCCCAACAACGTGTCATGAGACAGTTTGGCAAGCGACAATTGCCGGAGCCTCCCACTAGAGTTCCCGCCCTTCCTCCGCACATCCACAAGTATGTTTTTAATCAACTGTGTTTACACCAAGGAATTTGGAATGTACTTTTCTAATTACACTACGCCTACATGTTTCAGATTGTCGCGACAAGGAGATAGATCTCTGGCATCTTGGCTACAGGCACTTAATCCGTACATAGCGGAATGGGCGAACGCGACGGCTAATGTATGGCCCGCGGATGAGCCATTTCTGCTACATGATTTCAACTTATATCTGCGGACGTACAGACAGTCCACTCGACTTCGCTTAGTGCCCACGTCCCAGCCTGATCAGTTGCCACCTCCTTCTGTTACGGACATGTACCCACTTGAGGCTATTGGGGGAAGCAGATACTACGCGGTATGTACTTCACTAATATTGGTAAATGCATGTCTCAATAATCGACACTAACATTTTGTTTTCCTACAACAGGCAGGCTTGATACAAGACATTCAGAGCGACGTTGCCGACTTTGCCCCACTGCCGCAACAAGTGTCTTGGTTCAAGCGTCTGGAGGACAAGCTACGACGTGTGTACTCTGTTCTTACTTGTGCCGGCGCTGCAGACGTTGCGGCACACGGCCCAGCACCGCGCCCCGCGCGCCAGTCACTCTCCCGGACTCCACTTATTCAGGATGCACAGGTATCACCCTCCCGTCACTCCACAGGTCGACAGGACCCCCGACCACGTCATACAGTAGTACAGAGCCCTCGCCCACGACCTACATACGAGCATGGTAGTTCGTCCCACCAGCCAGATCCTTCCCAGTCCGGTCCATCACAGCCAATTCTGTACGAGCAGCCAGATCCTACCCAGCCTGGTAGTTCGACGTGGCAGCCGCCACCTATGTACGGGCTCGGGATGCCGCCTTCGTACGGGTATGGCATGCTGCCTGGTTACCAGTTCGCGATGTCGCAAGGTTACGGGATACATCCACCTCAACATAACGTGTGGAACCCGTCTGCTATGCCGATGTCTCAGATTCCGGTCCACCTCCGTAAGTAGTTTATAATACTCTCATTTATTTATCATGTCCACCTAGACGGAGTACTGACGTAACATCTACATGTACAGGTGGGGGTGACGACTCTACACACACGGAGCTGTACGACGACCCGATGTACCAGACTCCACCGCCGCCCCGACGCAGGAAACCCAGACACAGGAGGAGGAGCCGTTGCGGGCCGAGGGATGCGTGACCACCGAGCTCCGAGACGCTTGTCACCTTCTGGGCCTCGGCGTAGACAGCCGCGGACACGTCCTCACAGAGATGAGTGATACTACTATCTGTGAGACATATTTCTATCTAGGTACTACTATCCGTATTTCTATTTCTATGTGAGACATATTCATATTTATGTTTGTATGAGACATATTATCTATGTACGAGACATATTCATATTTATGTTTGTATGAGACATATTATCTATGTATGAGACATATTATTATCTATGTACGAGACATATCAGGGAAAATAAGTTGTACGACACATATTATTAAACAAACATTGCAACTTACACAGACAGCAAGAAAAGTGGTAGTACCGACAACACAACATAAATTGAAAAAGAAAAGTCATCTACCATCGACACAGCCTCCCGCGTCACTCTTCCCCTTCGACGATGCTGCACCCTTGCCCTTCGACGACGCCGCACCCTTGCCCTTCGACGATGCTTCAGCCTTGCGTTTCGACGACGCTGCACCCTTGCCCTTCGACGCCGCCGCCGCTGCTGCAGCTCTCTTGCTCGCTTCAGTGGGCATGAAGATATCATCTTCGTCCTCGCTCTCCTCGACCCATAACATCGGATGATGAAAAGCATCCAACATATATGCTTCAGTGGGATATGTTAGCTTCTTCTTCTGCCACCTAGCATGCAGCCTCACGAGTTCTTTTTCTATTTCCTTGTAATTCCTCCATGGCCACCCATGCCTAGCTAGCTTCGCTGATAGCTCACGGAGATGAGGTGGATGACTAACAATATCTTCGAATGGGATCTCCTTATTGTCTACCTTGAACTCGGCCGTAAACTTCAAAAGGAGTGCCGACATTCCTGCCGGGAAACTACCATCTGAATTGTATCTCGACATGTTCGAGTGAGTGGACTATGCTTACCAACTCGACATCTCCTCCCGGGGTTTTTATAGGACGAGCACAGACCAATTGGCGGGAGAAATAGGCGGGAGCAAGGCTGGCGGGAAAATACAAGGCGGGAGCAAGTTTGGCGGGAAAATTAGGCACGGCAGAAAAATGGCGGGAGAAGAAGGGCGGGAGGAAAATGGTGGGAACAAAATGGCGGGAGAAAAATGGGGAAAAAATGCGGGAACAATTGACCGCGAAACAAATTTACTCGAGAAAACCAAAATATGCGCGGCGGGAAAATAATGGCAACATTAGCGGTGGCGGGAAATATGAATATATGGGCCAACAGTTGGGAAAAACAAAAAAAAAATGTGAAATGGTACTTTCGGCACGGCCAGAGCCGAAACTGGCCTGTCGGTCCCGCCGTTACGCGAAAGGCAGGCGTGCATGCAGTTCACCGGACTTTCGGCTTTGGCCGTGCCGAAACCTGATGGTTTCGGTTTGGCCCGTGCCGAAACATTTGTTTCGGTCCGGCCGCTGCCGACGCCGCGCTATATTCCGAATTTCTCCAAAACGCGTGCTAGATTCCGAATTTCTGTTTAAAAAAATATTATTTAAAATAAAAATTCCTAGGTGCACGCACATGCGTTGCGAGAGCTGCTGCGAGTCTGTCCAACACCAACACAGTACTCTTGTAACCCTTAGACACTATCCGGCTTTATTCATCTGTGATAATGTCTGCATTTTTTGTTCACAGAAAGATAATATCTGCATTTTGATTTTTGCATCTGTATAACCAGTCCTACAATGCATTCCGTGTCAGTGACAGTACTCGTTGGTTGATGCTCTGTAGTCGTAGTGGAGTAGTCAACACTCAGCAGTGAAAAACTTAGGGCTGGGCCCAGTAGGAGGAAATATCTAATGCAACCATCCCATCAGGGTGTTACCCATGCTACCGAAAAATATTTTTAAATCCCCTGCCGAGGAGGTATCTGGTGCTCCCACCCCTAGGTTGTTCCCCGTGCCATCGTCAGAAATTCAAATTTAAATGTTTCAAAAAACTATACAAAAAATTGTGGATGTTTTTAAAAATGTTTGTACAACCTACAAAATTTTGAGCTTGCAATTCGAAATGAACATTGAGAAAAAAAAAGACAAATCTAACATGAATAGCTCCATTTTTGCTTTTGTCTTTTTGACACGACTGACACTATTCATGCTAGATTGTCTTTTGGTTTCTTGTGATTTCAATTTGGAGCTGAAATTATTAGATTTGTCTTTTTGGTTTCTTAAGGTTGTCAAACATAACTTGTGAACTTCCACAAATTTTCATAAAATTGTTCTTCTTCTTGGTAGCGTCGGATGGATCGTCCTCACCTAAAGTGTAAAAGGGGAAGTGTGCCACCCGACGGATCCTGTGTCCGATCTCCCCCATATCGGATCAAATCCATCAAGAACTCTTCCTATCATGCTAACGATTAAACAACGGTCCTAAGTTGCAACGAAACTATGCATTTCGGATAGAATTTCATACCTTCGGGTCGTCTACTTCCGTCGAACAGGTTGTGGACGTGCTGGCTGTCGGTCATGTCGGAAGATGCCCGCGTCCGCCGGAGCGGGGAGAATCGGCCACCATCTCCTCCTCCTGCGTCGGGTCAACCTGCGACGGGAAATCGTCCACGATGTGGCACGGCTCCTCCGGGTTCGTGGTTGAGGACGTCGACCTTCTTGCCGTGACGCCGGGCGGCGGAGGCGGCGTGGGCGCCGGACGCTGCCTCGTGGGTTCAGGCGTGAACATGGCCTCGGCGTCGGGCTGCGTGTCCGCATTCGCAATCCTCTCCGCCTCCTCCGCCGCCTTAATCGTCAGCTCGCGCTCGCGCTGCTTGCGGCGCCGCATCCTTCGAGCGACGGTCTCCGGCTTCAGATCCGCGCCCAGCCGCTGCTCAACCGACTCTGACGATGCACCCTTCTCCGTTGAATCGACGGGCGCATCTGTCTCCATTCTCTCTTCTCTTTGCGCTGCCGGGCGCCGGCTATGGACGGGAGATTTCCGGGGTGGGAGTGGCGGGAGAAATGAAATTGTTTGGCGGGAGCGGAGGCGGAGTGGAGAAATGATAGTGGTCGGCGCCTTTTTTTGCTTCAAATTTGGCTTCAAATTTCGTGAGCCCGCGTTGGCAGGGCCGACGTAGCAGACGCGTCTGGGCACGACCCCAAACTCGCCCCACATATAAGCTGTCTTTGGGGTTTGCCGGACCGCCCGGACGTTTGGGCTCACTATAGGGGCCGTGGTTGGGTGACCGTTTTAGACACAAGAGAGACATTTTGCTAGTCAAAGGGGTGTGTGCGCACCCCCTATGCCTGACACGTGTGGCCTTGGTCAAAGGAGTTTAATCGAACAGAACCGCCCCCACCTCCCGCTAAGTGCTGCCAGGAGAGTGATTAAGGAGGTTTGAATTTGAATAGGGGACCCCACCACATACGGTCGCTTGCTATATAAGATACGATTCAAATATTCAAAGCACCGTGTCCTTTCCTGGCTTGTTCCTTCTCAGCTTTGAACAGAAAAAATTGCTTGAACATACGCTGGCAATGGCTATCGAGTGGGGATTGTCACAGTCTGATGGATTTTATCAGCTTGAATGGAAACGTTGAAATCCACTAATTGCTGCTCATATGGCATGAAGTGCAAGGTTCAGGAATGAGGATTATCACAGTGAGAGGGATTTATCCTGATTTGTTGTCTAGCCTTCAAGCCTAAATCGCCTCCTGTCTCTTTTTAGAACTGTGTCCTTGTTGATCTTATGGATGGTGCAAGAGCGAGATAGAATACAAGCTACAGTCGCCATGTTCCATGCGTTCTCTGGGATTCCAACTATGTCAAGACGAACACGAAATAGTATTGATGATTCAAAACCATGGTGGCGAGGAGACCAGAAGAAAGATCAAGCGAAATGCCAGGAACAGGAATTCGACATTACCGAAAATGATTACGCTAGGGCAATAAAAACTATTGATTGCTTGAACATCCGGTGGCAATTGCTTTTGTTTCGAGACACAGCCATCCAGAGGTAGACGAAGGTAGAAACCCTCAAGCCACTAAATTTTAATTTTAAAAAAAAGTTGTACACATTACGTCTGCATGCATGCCCAGCCATGACGTCGTTCATAGTTTTTGTGTCTAGCGGAGCTTGCCACCATTATTTTATATTGGGCAACATGCATGGAAAGTTGATTATCTAGATCCTGGTCATGCGAACACACCGATGACATCATCTGGTAAAGGGCAAATGGATTGCTATCCGCAAAACATCATCTGGTAAAGGGCAAAATGGATTGGCAGATAAGCTAGAAAATTTGGCGCGGAAGATTAGGCGTGAAGGAGGAACGAAAAAACTACCGCCAAGAATAGAGCGGGTACAAGATTGCTTGCGAGCACATGACGTATGTCGCCAAAGTTAAACGATAGCTTGGTCCCACAATTATTGTTCGAGATAAGAGTTAGCAGGGCTGTCGTGGGGGGCGGTCAAACTTCATCTCTGTCTATTTCTGAATCTGGACTGAGATCGGACGGAAGGCGGGGGGTGCGCACCCACCCTCCTGACTAGCAGATCATTTCCGTTAGACACAAATGGTGACCGGGCTGTCCGCCCGGATGTTTGGAAAAGCTTTGCCAAGCATGGTTGGAGTGTTGGAGATGCTCTCATCAA
This sequence comes from Poa pratensis, assembly GCA_947311845.1. Classification (NCBI taxonomy): domain Eukaryota; kingdom Viridiplantae; phylum Streptophyta; class Magnoliopsida; order Poales; family Poaceae; genus Poa; species Poa pratensis. Next base: position 25,834,931 of record CAMZMU010000089.1, read on the forward strand.
GTCCAGTCCAGGGCTCCAAGCTGCAGGCAGGCGCACCGTATACACAACTGATTTGATCTTCCCCTTTATATCTTCTTGGTACGGCGGCCACGGTCACTTCTCCGAGCTCAGGTGCCGCAAAAACGCCGAGAGAGATCTCAGATGCAGAATCTATCTCTGAACGAACGAACTCGAGGCTGCGAGCTCCATCGTCCGTCCTTGAGGTTCATCATGGCAGGCTGCCACATTTCGTACTGACACACACACTGCTCGGTGCTTCGTGCTTATATTCCTCCACATGGGTACTGAAGGACTGACAAAGAGAGAGATGATACTATTGGTCTGGCAACATATATGAACAGATTACCACATGCGCAGAACACTCGATAGGGGAAGAAGAACGGAAGGAGGAACCGATCAGCCGTACGCAGAACACTTAGCCCATGGAACAAAATATATCAGAAGAAAAGCCAGGCGTACACACTCGCACGACAGAAATCTGCTCTGCTATCTGAATATACTGTGAATATCTTGCTCAGTACGTGCTTCGTCAGCCAAGTGTACTGCATCACATGCTGTTTGTTTGGGTTCAGTATGAACAAATAGCTTAATCTATTCAGCTCTACTCCACGGATAAGCATAATATCTACAAGAGTAGGTCGGAAGAACATAATATCCACTAGACCACTAGGATAAGCAAACGCAGCAAGCTCTCGAGCATCATGGTCATGGAGCACCGGCGCCTGTGGCACCATCACCTCATCAGATGTCACGGCACTCGCCATCTCATCAAGTCCAGGGCTCCAAGCTGCAGGCAGGCGCACTCGCATCTTATACAGAACACCACTGATTTGAGCTTCTCCTTTTTATCTTCTTGGAGGTGGTACTACGTAGCCTCAGGTGAGATGCCGCGAAAACGCCGAGAGAGATTTCAGACAAAGAATCTCCATCTCTGAACGACCTCGAGGCATCGTCGTTGAGGTTCATGATGGCAGTGTCTGCCACATTTCCTATTGACAAAAGTACACGCTTCTCGGTGCTCCGTGCTTATATAATCCTCCACGGCTGCGTTTTCCGGTCTGGGAACATGTCTCGGTCAGTTGCCACAACCGGTAAACACGGGACAAGGGACATCCTGAAGTCCAACTACGTTTGATGACTGAACACTGATTTACCTGATGAAGTGACAGTGAGCACACGTCTCTAATCCTAGGTGCAATGATCCATTTGGTTTTGATCGCTCGCCAGATGACCCGAGAGAGTTTCTCCCTTTTTTCAGTAAAACATCAACCTGCAATCGATCGCTACGATATGTCCCAAACAGTTCCCTTACTTAGCTGTGGTTCTGGATGGGCAGCACAAGCAAAGCTGGTAACAATGTATTTTCGAAAGACCTGGGCCCTTCTTATCCCAGCAGCAAAGATGCCCCTCCATGTAAACAAGGATCCACTGTCCAGGGAGGTTGTGACAAGAGAGATTGCTGATGCACAAATGGTATTATCACCAGAACCTCTTGGATAGCTGGTGATGAACTAGCTTCACAGATAAGACCGCCATTGATCGACTCGAGTCTGATATGGTCAATATCTCCAGTAACGAGATTTATCATTTATCACACATTCGGATGGATCAAACTTCTGATTTATCGTCCATATGGCTGTATTCATCTTTGGTTTATAGTTGACAAGACCTTATGAAAATAAATAACGTGAAGCATACAGAAAAAATCAGTAAAATACACAGGGTTGTCATCAACAGTTCAAACTCTGCATCAGGGATTTTAGTTGTGTTTGATTCCGCATATCTGTTATCTGCTGTTCAATAATTAAGGACTACACTTATATGATATTGATGGCACAAGCACTATCCTAATCAATATTCTGCACATAGTACCGCTATTTCAAGACAATATGTATGTGAGAATAGATTTATTTTGTACACTACCACTCACAACATGTCAGATGAGACCCATCTGTGTACTATCTTCCTAACGTTACCGGGTGAGATTGATCTAATCATAGGTAGTAAAAAGATACCCAAAAAACATCAAACTTAGAAAAATGTAAAGAAAATAGATATTCTTTTTGAGCACCCTAATCAAGGGTTGAACTTAGAGACTCTTAGTCTCTTCTACTGTAATGTCACCAGTGTACCAGAAAAGAAGAATTACCTTGAATAACCAATCCCTTATAAAGTAATGACGGTAACTTGCACGGCCGTATTTTTCGGTGAGTAAGAGCATCAGGGATGCAAAATCCAAAAGAGTGTAGCTATATGAGAGTTTGGAATATAGGCATAAGTCTAGGAACAAATATTTTCTCAGAGAGCTATGCTGGAAAAGCACACGACGTACACTTCAAGTAAACTGTCAGATAACAAATCTTACATCTGTCAACAGTATATATAATGCCATCAGCCGCCAACATTTCGATACCGTATTGACAATACAAAGATTGTAATTATAGATAATGAACTGTATTCCGACAATAATTCATGGAGTTTGACAAATATTTCCCTATGGACACTAACCAAATATAAGATGTACTGCAGTGGAATTTAGCAGTCTTTCAGCTCATAAGCCATCTGAAAATCTACTAGATTGTAATTATAGATGAATGAACTGTATTCCGACAATAATTCGTTCGTGATGTAGAACTGAATCTGTAATCCAGCAACAGCAACATGACAGCTTCAACTCACAGAGTGCTTATCCACAAAAGTTAATTCTGGTCATTACAAGTCTGCTAAAACATATTTACTGTTCATACGATTGGCATTCAAGTTGAGAAACATCAGTAACTCACATTCAATATATGTAACCAAACGAGTAATAAAAGGTGTGGCAAAAGAGTCGGGTGTGAGTTCATAACCATCCTCATTTGGGACAGCTCCTGTCATTGCATTCAGTTGAATCAACTGTCACGACATCCGTGTTGAAGTATATGCAAGATTATTCTTGAGGACAAACAAGTCCTCTTATCTAACACTGAGGACGAAATGTACATTTGCAAAGACTGATGGGACTCAAAAAAACTCTTATTCCCTGCACTAATTCATCCCTATTCTCTACCCACCGTATCCCAAAGAGGGACTTCGTTTTCTTTGACGAAAAGAGGGACTCATAAGTCCCAAAATTATGAGAACAGACAAATGAATAAACCAAGAAAGAGAAGGCCTCCCTTTTTACTGAAGAATTCCTGGCACCTAACTAGGGAACAACTCTTTGTGCATTGAGCGCCAAGAAGCTTGACCCAAGCCTTCATCTGACTTCAGGAATACTCTTTAACACTAAGCCCAGATAGCAAGGGATGACATGGCCATAGCACCAAGAAACAAGGCGACATATGAGCAGACTTGCAGCCTCGGGTTGCAGCTCATCCTCCGGCTAAGGAAATCAGCAGCAATGAGATCCACTAATGCCATATAGATCAGTATACCAGCTGACATCGAATCCAGAATGCCCTCCACCACCAAAGCCCTGGGGCTGTTGGGGTTGTAGAACGACGCGATCCCTGCCCCCACCGTGATCCCAGCTGGTGTTGTGATTGCAAAGAAGAATGCCATCAAGAGTGCAGAGAAATTCTTGAAATGAGCCTGCATTTGTTGAAATGAATTGATGCAATTAACATGAAGGGTGCTAACTACAACTACAAGTGAGGAACTGTTAGCCACAAAGAAGAAATAAAGTTGACAATAACCTCAGAAATGCAGCCACCCAACGCAAAACCCTCGAAGAACTGGTGGAAGGAGAGGGCAGCAACCAGAGGTTTAATGGTGCATGGGCTCTGCGAAACGCCCAGGGACAGCCCGATGATTACCGAATGCGATACGATCCCCAGCTCCAGAATCTTGTCGACAATACAGAAAATCACTTTTAGCACATATTGCAGAATCCCTGCTCAAAGATCTACCGAGATATTCCTTTGAACTAAAACCACGACACTTATTTCTGAACGGAGGGGGTAGTAAATTTGAAACCATTGCTCAATTCATACGTGCCGTTATACTTAATAGTTTAAATAGCTTACCAAACCAAGTTTTGCAACGGATACGCATGCTTCTCGAACAGAACATAACTAACTAAGCTAATGATACCAGGAGTGCGCATTTTAGTTAGCTAATTACTTTCACAGAAGACGATCTAACTACAGCTGCCATTTCTTAGCTGCCTAATGTTTCTCAAATCCAAATAGTACATTTTTACCATGTGAGTAGATGTTGGTCCAATGAATAAAAAGTTTCTAAGAAACAACTGCGGCCCTTGAACAGGCAGGCAAAACCACATCGAACTGTCTGTACCTGCGAGACAACCACGTGCCGAGATTGGGACGGCCTCTCGTCGCTCCCACGGCCATGGTCATGCCCGTGGCCGTGGGCGTCGTACACGGCACCTCCATCGCATGCATCATGGCCATGCGCGTGGCTGTGCCGATGCGCGGCCGCGTGCGCGCGCATCCCTACGATGTGCATGGCGTCCTGCTTCTCGTTGTCCCCACTGATCCCCGCGAGCGCGCCGTCTTCGAGCAGCGCCGCTGTCTCGTCGTGAGCCGCGGCGGTGGCGGAAGCCTCCTCGCCGTGCTTCCGCTCGTAGAAGCGGGTGCCGACGAACTCCATGACGAGCGTGCCGAGCGCGGCGAGCATGGCGATGAAGCCGGGGAAAGGGAACCGCCGCCAGGGCGCGGCCGGGAGGCACGGATCCTCGAACTTCTCCTCCGCGTCGTGCATCATGTGTACGAACCCCGTGGCCAGTATCACCCCCGCCGCGAACGCCTTGGCAAGCACGAACGTGCCGCCGCCGGAGGACGAGCCCACGCCACCGGCACCAGCACCGACTCGCCGCATGCGGCCGACGAGCGGGATGGCGACGCCGACCGCGCCGGAGATCAGGATGGCCGCGACGGCCACCATCTTGAGCCGCAGGGCCGCCGCCTCGTCGCGGCACTCGTCGTCGTCGCCCGTGCCCGGCTCGCCCTCGCAGCTCGCCGCGGAGACCGACGCAGCGAGCCGGTGCAGGTGGGTGCGGAGGTAGGGGCAGTACGACTCCATCTCCTGCCATTACACGAAAGGAAGATTTGAACAATTATCACCAGAAATTCACGAATTTCGCCTCGCGATTCAAAGATAGAACAGAAATCGTGGAACCACGCACGCAAGAAGACAGACAAGCAGAGAAGAAGATACTGCTGCAGTAGTCGAGCTCTGAGAAAGAAGAAAGAAAGACAGCAGAGAATGGAAGGTGCGCACCTCGAAGAACCCCATGCCTGACCGCGGCTGATAATCCAATCCTGTTCCTCTGGCAGTCGACGGATTTGATTATTCGATTCGAGGAATGAATTTAGCCAATTTATACGCGCCCGCGCCGCGCTGCCCACCTGCGGGCGTGGAGCAGACACATGCAGCTCCACGTCGGCGTGTGTTGGGCCCCGCCGCGGTCGAGGATGTCGTCACTCCGACGCCGCCGCCGTCTGGTTGGGATCGTGCGGCGCCCGCACTGGCCGACGTGGGATTCGAACCTGTTTTTTTTGTTATCGGGGTGGTTCGTGGAGGCGGTCACGCGGGCAAGTGGAGAGGACGAGGAGGTACGGCGATGTCGACACTATGGCGAGCGACGCGCGTGCATGCCGAGCTGTGGGCGGGCGGCATGATGTGTGCTCGGAAGGCGGATTGCGATCCCGCGCCTTGGCGCTATGCGCATTGTCTACGAACACTAGTAGAAAAATGATCTTTCGTCCGCAGCCCTAAATGTCATTAGTCCCGGTTCAGGCAAAAACCGGGACTGACAGGGCCCCGTGAGTCATTGGTCCCGGTTCGGATGGGGTATTAGTCTCGGTTCGTGGCTAGAACCGGGACTAAAAGGGCGAGCCCCTTTAGTCCCGATTGGTGTCTCAAACCGGGACTAAAGGGTCTATCTTTAGTCCCGGTTCGAGATTTCGAACCGGGACTAAAGACAATTTCCGTGGCAGGAGGAAATCCACCCCCCCCCCCCCCCCCCCCCCCCCCCCGCGAATCGCCTTTCTAGTTTCAAAAACAAATCGCAGAAAATTGTTAAACTTTCAAAAAATAAAACCCTTTGAACTGTAGTTGTATTAAGTGATATACCTATCAGGAAAATTAACAAACATGAATTTTGACTTATTTTGCAAAAAAAGGTTAATAAAACTTCAAATGGCCGCTATTTCTGCATACGATGTCGGAAAAAACGTATAATATATCAAAATTATCGGCAAAAAAATTCCATTCCGAATGCAACCGCCTTCAGCCGTTTTGAATTTTTTAGATTTTTGAAATTCAAAAAGAGTCAAGATTCAGATTTTTGAATTTTTTAAAAAAATTAAAATGATGTTATATTTGGATTCCTCACATTTTTCTGATAATAATGGACACGATTTACAGATTTAAAGATATGAATTATGCCATATTAAATGAATTAATGCCAAAAAAATAATAAAACTCATTTTTTTAGATTTATTCAATATTATTATTACTTAGTCATTTTTGTATATTTAAATAATTATTTGGAATTTAAAGGATGTTAAGCGTGACCCACATGATCCATAGGTTAATATGATTAATAGCGTACTATAGACATAAGGTTACAAGTAGATTATAGGAAGAGGGATGGGAAGGAACCAAGATGTTAAGCGTGCTAGGGTGGAGTAGTGTGAGGATGGGTGACCGACCGAGAAGTTTGACCAAGATTGAAATTTGACCAAAGATTAAGTGTAATTAGGGGTGGAGTAGTGTGAGGATGTGAGTCCAACAATTTAAAGATTCAAAAAAATTCAAAAAAAATCGTTTTTTGAAAAAACGAAATAGAAAAGACATTTAGTCCCGGTTCGAGCCACGAACCGGGACTAAAAAGCTCCTCACGAGAGCGGGCCACGTGGAACCCCATTAGTCCCGGTTCGTGGCCGAACCGGGACTAGCATTAGTCTCGATTGCCTAGTCCCGGTTCGGGAACCGGGACTAATGGCCCAACCGAACCGGGACTAAATGGGTATTTTCTACTAGTGGAATCTCTCGACTCTTCGCCTCATAGGAAAACTTTAAAACCATATCATGGCCTCCTCAAACAATAAATCGGGTGGCTTAGAGCATCTCCACCGGCGCGCCCAATACAGCCTCCGATAAAGTTGTCGGACGGGTGCTATTGGGCACGCCGGCAAGCGTTGCCATCTATTGAGAACGCCGCGCCCTCACAGATCATTCAAATAAACGGCGGGAAAAAATAAACCCATATAATGTAGAACTAAATACGTAAATCAAATAGCGAATATAATTATTAAAACTAAAATAAATTGGGAAGTCAATTAGGATGGTCGTCTGCTTGGCCTTTGAGTGCCCACAGATGCGCAACTAAATCATTTTGCAGTTGCTCGTGTGGTCCTTCATCCTTAATTTCAGCGTTAATTGTGAGGAAATTGACAAAGTCTGCAGTCAAATCCGCAAATTCATGATCAATCTGGGCAAGAGAACCCACATGATAGTATGGATGGTCATCATGTTGTGGAGGATCAGCATGTTCACTCCCGATGATCATGTTGTCCAAGATCACACAAGTCATCATCACCTCCCACATCTGCTCTTGGCTCCCTCCTGTTCTGCTGCAAAATGAGACTGGCTTTGACCTAGAGGGTGGGAGATGGTCTTCACAAATGTAGACCATCTCGGATAGATGCCATCTGCTAGATAGTACCCCTTGTCATACCCATGGTCATTGATCTCGTAGTTGCATGGTGGAGCTTCGCCTTCAGTTAGTCGGTTAAAAACCGTTGAGCATTGCAGCACGTTGATGTCATTGTGAGTTCCAGCCATGCCAAAAAAAGCATGCCAAATCCACAAATCTTTATCAGTCACTGCTTCTAGCATGACACTACACTCTCCAACATGACCCTTGTAAACTCCTTGCCAGGTGAATGAGCAATTCTTCCATGCCCAATGCATGCAGTGGATGCTTCCAAGCATACCAGGAAATCATGTAGCCGCGTTTTGTGCCATGAGCCTAGCAATGTCAGCTTCACTTGGTTGTCTCAAATATTTTGGCCCGAACACTGCAACAACCGCCCTGCAATACCGATACATGGTCTTGATACATGTGGATTCAGCCATGCGGAGGTAGTCGTCTACTGCATCTGCGGGAGCTCCATATGCAAGAACTCTCAAAGCAGCCGTGCATTTCTGGATAGAGGAGAAACCAACCAGCCCGGTGCAGTCGCTCTTCAGCTTGAAGTAGTCATCATACTCCCGCACGCCCGGCAGAATGACCATGAAGAGGTCCCTGTTCATCCTAAACCGCCGCCGGAATTCCTTCTCCCCGTGTGTGGGAACGTCAGCGAAGTTGTCTTGCCACAGCATCATATGTCCCTCCATCCGTCTGCGATCTTTGGTCATCCTCCTACCCGGCTTCGAACCTCCAATCCGAGGCGCAACGTTGATCTGCCCAAGCAAACCAACCATGCAAGTGATGATCGCCAAGTGTTTGTCGACCACGGCGTTGGAGGCGGCATGGGCGGTGAGCAATGCGCCGGCCAGCTCGAGTTCGTCGTCGCTATCCATCTATATCAACACAAGGTTTAGCACAAAACGAAGTCCCGAATTTAGGAGAAAAACATAGCTGAGCAATGCGACGAACACCTTGCTTGCGGGAAAGTTCTCGGAGGCGGCGACGGTGTAGCGCCGGACAACAAGTGCGGCTCGACGGAGAAGAGACTACAGACACTACAACGGGAGATATAGTACGCCGTTCCTGGCGCGGGGGGAGACGGGCGTCCAGCCGACGGAGGGTGGGTGGCGGCGCCGGCGATTCAATAGGGAGGGGTGATTCAGTAGGGATGGGGATGAGTACAGGCCGCAAACGAACGCTGGGGGAGAAAATAAAAGGGTTGTGTCGCTGACGCGTCGGTCCCGCCTGTCAGGTTTCGACGAGACGCGCGTTGCCGCGGTTTGCCGGCACGCCCGGTTGCGTCCCTAGAACCTGGGCGCGAAGCGGGGTTGCCAGACACTATATTGGGGGTGCGCCGGCAACTTTTCCGCTATTGGACGCGCCGCTGGGGAACGGTTTGCTGCCGGCGCGCCCAAAACGTCTATTGGGAGCGGAGTTGGGCGCGCCGGTGGAGATGCTCTTATGGAACCGATGGGGGTCGAACCCGATCGCTAGGATCAGCCACTGCTTCCCTTGCTACTGGGACTCTGTCCCTTATGGAATAAGCCAGCAAAAAAGCTGGCACTTAGAGTGTTACACTCGTTTGAATCTTATAAGATCAAGAACCTACAAGAATTTTCGTAAAAGTGTGTTTGAATACCGAATAACAAAAATTTGTACTAATATAAGTCTTGAGTGGATGGAATTTTCCTTTAAAACAGCGTAATGGAATCCTACGAAATATTTCCTAAAGAATCTAATCCTACAAATCAGACAGCGCACAACGGTTCCTTTGATTCAGATCATAGAATTCTCGTAGGATTGGATCCTATGAGAAATTTTCCTATATAAATTGTTTGATTCATATTATCATATCTCATAAGAATTATTTCCATAGAGATCTTGTAGTGTATCACATAGAAAAAAAAGCATTAGGTCATACCTTATGGAAAGAAATCTTCCCTGCAATCAAAGATACTTCCTATTCCCATAAGATTCACGTGGACATAGTATTCGAATCCTACAAGTTTCCTATTCTTATGAATCAAAGGAGTCCTCAATCAAATGGGCTCTTAATTTCGTTATTTTGAACTTTTGATACATTTTTTCGTCTACATACTCTAGCAGAGTTACCCCTAACAATTTGCGAAAGAAATAAACTGACTGGATCACCATCCCAAGTCACAGTAGAGTTTGTAGCACACAGCTATATCCCGGGTAGTTATTATGCAGATGTTCTCAGAGTAGAGTATGTAGCACACAGCTATATCCCGGGTAGTTATTATGCAGATGTTCTCAGAGTAGAGTTTGTAGCACACAGCTATATCCCGGGTAGTTATTATGCAGATGTTCTCAGAGTACGTGGATATTTGACAACATTTATGAACACCACCTTCTGCCAATATTTATGGCAAAAAATTGGGGAAGACTTCCAATATTGGAGATGTGTACGAAGCTGATAAATGCCATAAGTCCATAGATTCACGTCACAGATACCAGCAGATCAAAATGCAAGAGACCTTGCCATCCAGTTAGAAGTCAAATTTCTTCAGAATCACAGATGCCAGCAGTTAGGCTATTTGTGAGACTAACACAGCACTACAACATCACACAAATGCTGTTCCTACCACGAAGTTGAGTTCAAGTTCAAGGGTTCTAAAGAATTCATATTAAGCTAATGAATACAAGTGCTTTAGCTGAAGATTCTACATAACTCTCGGTCTGGTTCAAGTTTCAGCGACTAGAATCTACATTCTTGTTGCCTGATACAGGGCAATGCAATGCGAGAATTAATAATGTTCTAATGGCGTTGATTCGAAAAGGTCAATGGAGTGTTCCAACTTCTCATAGCAGAAATGAGCGGACTGTATAGGTTTATTATCAGATCCTAGGAACCACAGTTAACTCATTTTCCATATGGGTGGTACCTGCCCGAGCCTCGGCCAGTCGCGCTCCCACCACCCATGCTTCCAGCTCCCCCATAGGCACCATACCCCCCTGCACCATAGCCACCAGGTGCGCCATATGCACCACCCCCGTAGGCACCCGCATATGCCCCGTAGGCACCATACGGACCTGCTCCATATATAGAGCCACCATAACCAGAGCCAAAACCTGACCCAAAGGCAGGGTTGCTTCCATATGCGCCATAGCCTCTACCATAGCCACCATATCCTGCACTACCATAATAGGCTGCTGCAGCTGCTCGGTAGTCAGCTCCATACCCATAGCCACCACCGCTGCTGCTGCTGCTCACAGAACGGCCTCCACCACTGCCACCACCACCGCCGCCTCCACCACGGTATGAACTACGGTGGCCACCGCCGCCATGACTATATCTCCCATTAGAACTTGAATCGCCACCGCCAGGTTTCTTTGGCTCAGCCCTCTTTATTTCAACCTGCAAAATCCAAGTGGGGAAGTTGTCACAAAAATTTAGGGTAACTAACAGCAATGTAGTTCCGCAAAAAGAACAGCACTGCCCAAGTAACAGTCCCTTGAAAGTAGAGATGAAAATCACGCGAAGATGTAATAAGGTGATACTCAATAGTTTCTTCCATCCTAGAACAAGGGATTAGCTCAATACATATTAGAGCTAATATGACTAACGCATTCTGAGCAACTCTGGTATTGGTACACATCACTAATCTCTAAAGGTGCTGATTCGCCAAAAAAATCTCTAAAAGTGCTAATATTAAGCTATCAGTCAAAATAATGGTAATTTTTACATATTAAACTATCTCAATACTAAATAACAACACATGGGAGTGAGACTAAATGCTAGTAGCAGTTTAACAATAATATGTCGACATGTTGAATATTTTACAACAACAATATTTGCTAATGAATCTAATAACCGCAAGCAAGTGAGAATAGTAATTAATAATTCTCACGGAAAATGACAACAAGAGAAAATTTGTGACCTGTTTCCCTCCAAGTTCATGCATTCTCCCCCCTGACATAACTCTTTCAACAGCGTCCTCACTTTCGAAGGTAACAAAGCCAAAACCTCGTGAACGACCAGTGCTATGGTCAACCATGATTTGATGCTCAGCCACATCCCCATATGAGGAGAAGTATTCCTTTAAATTGCCTGAAAATCAAAGTCAGGCATGTTTTGCATACGAAACAAATATGATCAAGACTCAACATATGTAAATATTAGGAGTACTCAATTGGGTTTGACTTGATTACTTGTGAACACATCTGGAGTTCTAAACTTCAAAAAAAAAAATATGCTCGCAGAAAAAATGCATTTGTTTGTTAACTACCTTCAGTTAGAGATGGTGGAATACCACCGACAAAGATCTTTCTTGTCTTAGGACCTTCTTTTGTGGACATTTCCTCTCTAGGCACAGTCCTTTTGACTTCAACCTTAATAGATAAAAAACACGAGTGAGAACAGACTTCATTCAGGTTCGCAGTTTTGGTTGTTGGTGTTACAATCGAAGAGCCACTTCACCTAGCTGTAAACACAAGAGGCCTTACCGTTCTTCCATCTATAATATGTACATCCTCCAGAACAATGTCAATCACAGATGGATCAGAAAATGTAACAAATCCGAATCCACGAGGCTTCCTGGTATGCTTGTCCTTCATGATCACAGAATCAGCTATAGCTCCATATTTCTGAAAATGCTTGGCGAATTTTTCTGCACACAAACAAATGAAAGCATCAGTTACAGCTCATATTTCTGAAAATGCTCAATGTTTCTGCACACAAACAAATAAGGGATGAGAATGTCAAGTAAACGGATTTCATAGGAAAGCAAAGCAATATCCAGAACAGAGGTATCTAAGCAATATTGATGGGAACAATTTGGGAGCAATAACACTATTGTCTTAAGAATTCCTAGTTTCTTAGTATGAAATGTACACATTCTACTCTCCTTCTTTTGCAGTTGATTGGTAACTGGTATGATCTACCAGGCAAAAGTTAAATCGATAATTTTCTCTAATGAATCCCTATTTTCTCAGTGAAATAAATGCCAAGATACACCCTTCCTTCTTTGCCGATGATTGGTAACTGGTAAGGTCCACCAGTTATAAGTTTGAAACATAACAAAAAAACAGGAGTTGCATTTCTTGTAACAGATTCATAGACAGCTTGAGAACAGATTTAAAGTATCATTAGTAGACAAGTCTTATATGTGATCCCGAAGGGATAAATATTCAAAGATTAAAACTACTCCTATAATCAAACTCCTGTGCCAAGTAAATAAATGAAACAGCACAACCACTGAAATGTGAAAGTGAGATCATACATGGGAACCATTAGTTGGACTCAAATAACAGCATATGTAGGGCCGCCACCAGATTGCTGAGGGCAAGTGCCCTATCCCCAGTCTTTAGACATTTATCCTACCCAAAGTATCTCGTTTTGGATCAAGGCCCATAACACTTTCCCAACTTAATGCGATAGTTTTGGCCATAATAAATAGTACTAATAGAACCCAAAAACGGTCTGTTTGAATTAACTAGTACTGCGTAGAGCCGAATTTATTGTTTTTGTTCTTGATGTGTGCATCAAATTTGGATCTGAAATTATGTGGCATGGTAGACGGTTTGTGTGAACACTGTAAGATAAAATTTAGAATTTCAACACTTTCTGGATCTCAAAATGGATTGGTCTCACAGATATCACGCAAAATGCGCCCAGATAAAGTAGCTTCTTTATGATGGTATCATTTACGAAAATAAATATTCTATCTAAGAAAGCTAGCCAAGCAGCCAGAAATGCGCTGAATTTAATGGTTAATATCACACAACAATATGGCTCAAGACAGAACAACAAGAAAGATGCATTCAGATATTTTTGCTTTGGTCCCTTTTTTCTTAACAAAAGATATGCACACTACAAAACATTTAGAGAAAATAGCTTACGTCAGTAATCCTAATTAATGTTCTACAGCTGAATACAATGTATAGGCTTCTTAATATATCAAAACTAGGACCAAGCAGTCTCTTGTATGTCGATCTAATGAACCTAACTACATGTCTTCTACTGCAGTCTATTCAAATGTTTGTGACCACCCACAGGAGGAACATCTTATTGAGACACAACTAAAATCGAATTTACTCGTCCTCTACCTTCGGTTGTCTCCCAGGCTACACCCCCAACGAAAATCTTCCTGTAGAGAAGCAGAGACACCAAACCAAAACGTGTTAACTACATACACCTCATCCAATCCGATCCGACAGAGCTAAGCAAGGCAAACCCTAAATGCGAGTGGAACTCATACTCACCCCGACCCGTCGGCAGGCTCAGCAGTCACGGCCCTCCCACCTTCCTCGCCGCCAGCCTCTCCGTAACCACCGGCCTCCCCTCCGCCGCCACCTCGCGGATCCTCGGCCCTCTCCTCCTCCACCTCTTCCTCATCCACCTCCTCCTCGACCTCCTCCTCAACCTCCTCCGGGTCATCCTCCTCTTCCTCCTCGTATCCTGTCATGGGGTACTGGTTCTCCTCCTCGTACCCCGCCATGCCGCCGCCCCGACTACACCTGCTGCGGGGACCACCCAAGCGGAGCTCAGCGACTGAGCAACGGGAACCCTAGCTCCGGATCGAAGCGGGCGGCGAAGTGTAGCAGCTGATTTAGCTGGTAGGAGCCTGAGCTCGGCTGGTAGGGGAGTGAGTGAGTGGGGTTTAGGATTCGTGGCTGGAGCAGCAAACCCTAGGCGCGCCGCTGAGCGAGAGAGAGAGCAGGAAAGGGGCTGGGATTTTTAGCTCGGTAATCGGTGCCGTGGGTGGCCGCGCTGCTTGCGTGAGCTCGCTTTGGACCGTCGGATCTGCACCACGATTCGTGCTGTCTGTCTGTATGCAAAGTTGCAAACTATGCAAGTGTGCGAGCTTTGCTCTTGCTTTTCCGTGTGCCTTTCGGCTTTCCGCAGTGGGATCACATTCGATTCTGGATTTCATTCTACACACCGCCAAAAGGGTTTGTATTATTATGGTCTTTATTATACCATAATGTTGTGATGTGTATACGTGGTGCCGTGTAGATGCCTAGATCCAATAATTGTCAAAGTCCAAATGAGAGACAATTTTCAATCACATGGAATCGATGTCTGGCTCTCCTACAAAACACGAAATACATGTCAATTTCGAAGCCTTCACCCCAAGAAAGTTTTGACCTCCCTCACCATGCTTAACTCAGTGCCTCAGTGGGATCTTTGGGCTGAATGAAACACTAGGATTTTTCAAGGGACGTTTACTCCACCCTCGCTAATCTTGGATCGGATCAGGAGAGAAGATTTCACTTTGGACCAAGTTTTGATTGCGACTGAGGCAATTTGGGTTGTGAATGAGGCAACATGAAACAAATTTGAAAACTAAATGAAACATGAAACAAATTTTGATTGCGACTAAGGCATTTTCACCCTCATCGTGCTACCACACCCTCTTCTTCCGTTTGTAGGATGATCAGTGCATGGTACAAATTATATAATTAATACATACGAAATAATCTATTGACATACACATATGTACCATAGCCACAACCAGGTAGTATGTCCCGGACAGAGTGTATCTAACATAAAGACACCGGCAGCAATGCAGGCAAGTCGCATCACATAACCAGAGGAGAATGAAATAAAGATTGCTGTGCTATGTTCAGTGGGCAGGGGCAGAGGAGCTACTACTACCATTATTTCAGATTACAATCCCAAATACTTGCAGCACAAGGACAGTCAAAATTGCAGATATACATATACTGTCAGCTATCTCAGTAGGTTGTTTCTCCAACTGAAAGGAGCTATACTTTTTACAAGCCTGGCTTCGGAACTTCTACTCAGTGGGGGGTAAAGACCACCAATTACAACCCAATACTTCTTACACAAATGGACAAGACAAAAGAACGGCAACAAATTGAAAGAAAAAATTAGGCAGGACAAAGAAAGAAAAAGAAAACGCCTTGACGCTCGGTGAAGCCAAAACCACTGCCTTGCAGGAGCAAGTAAGGCAACAACTACTGCCGACGAGACTATCTTACAACTCAGAGATACTCTAGGCTACAGTATGGATGGTTAACGATGGGCTTTTCTTATGCAATCTCCCCTTTATCTGCTTAATCTTTGCATCCACCCTCGCGGTGAAACCAATCTTGGTTCTCTGTCGAGCCTTAGATCGCTCCCTCTTCCACATCGTTTGGTCTTCCACGTCTTTCCGCAGGTATTTGATCTCCTGAATCACATGGTGATCGAGTGGATTGCACGACCTCTGGTAGGATATGTGAATCAGGTAGGGGATGTTGCAAGCAGCGGTCACCAGAAGCGTCGCTGCCCAGTACAAGGGAGCTGGCCCGAGAACTTCCAACATGATCTGGTAGTTGTCGCGGGACTTCAAAGCCATCCCGTACATGATAATGAAGAGATACCAGGTCCCTATGCTTCCCCACACAAACACATGTTGAATCCAGGTGAAATGGCTCATTGTCAGGCAATCTGGATGTTTACAGTCCAGATGATGCAGGAGAACATGGTGGTTCCCACTGAAGCCATGTCGGCAGTCTGTCCACCAGAACGGATTGCTTGATCATAGAATATACAGATGTTGAGAAAGAATATTGCCAGAGATGAGTAGAGGCCATTCGCCATCCATCCTAAAATCCGGTACCAGTCAAAGAAAAGGTTCTTTGGTCCTTGCTGATATAATGCTGGGAACTGCAAAGTGCAAATTATGCCATGTCAGTGTAGTAAGAGGGCATAGTAGCTTTGGCGGATATCCAGATAAAATTAACTAAAGTCCTGTTGGTGCAAACGGCCTGATGCATAAGTATTCTGGTATCACCAGCATTAGACAATAGCAAACACAAAGATAAATTTACTTGGAAGTCCATAGCGAATTGTGCCTTCCATTAGGATGACTCGTGAATGAATACTTGAACTAGATAATCTAACTGTGAATCATTCTATTGAATAAAGAATGAAGAAAGTGGAACTAAATGCACATTAAACCGAACTATATGAATAGAAATACTGAAGGAGAATTAAGTTTTATGTGCAAGTGTAGCCAAACATTATAAGAACATGAAAAAAATATGGATAGTAAATTCCGAGTATTCACAATGTGTTTATACTTTTCTTAAACATGCATAGCATAACGTTGTTATTCTGGTATCTGACAGTAGTGCCATACTATTTAACTCCCAGTGGGACTAAACAGATACTTGGTTGTAAGCTATGGTTAAATAAGTTACATATTCTATGACATACCTGCAAGCAGATTTCAGCAGAAACATCTTGCTCAAATACTCCAAGTGATATAACAGGCAGAGAGGTAAGAACAACGTTAAAAAGCAGCATAAACCAATCATCATAAACTGATTGCCCAGAAAATCCAGCAAATGCCTCAAAGTAAAATATTGTAAGTCCAAAGGTAATGTTCTTGTAAAAGAAGTAGCAGATCTGCAATTCGACAGAAGAGGCCTCAGAAAACATCATTTCACATATTTGAAACAATATAATTCAACAGAATGTAACAAATAAATCAAGCGCTTTGAATCATACCATTTGGGCAATTCTCTTGTAACACCAATGGCCATGTACAACAAGGAGTCGCTCAAGGAACCGAAATTGGGAAATAGAAAAGTCACTTGCCATCACGGCCTGGCCAAAGGAAATAAGTCATTGTCAGTTATAATCAAACTGTTGATGCATCTTCAGCAATGCACTAATTCCTGGTGAATCATGTAATAATCTAGACAGACCTGCATGCCCTCGACCCCACTTATACCAACACCAATATCAGCTTCTTGAATCATGCCCACATCATTTGCACCATCACCTATTGCTAAAGTGGTTTTTCCAATACCTTCCTTGACCAGTCGGGTCACCTGCAAAGCAAAGATGAGCAAACTCTGCACTGAATTATGTTAAAACTCAGACAGTGGACTGGCGATAGATGAAGTTACCAGTGCTTTTTGCCTTGGAGACACACGGCAACATATGACAGAAGCACACTCTGTTGCCAGATTCAGGAACATATGCTTCATGTCATCTTCCAAAGCAAATGTAAGAGCTTTTCCATCAATAACTAAAGCAAATGCTGCGTCAGGATCCTTCTCTAGCTTGACCATTTGTGAACCATTGGCGATTTGCAACATGAGACTCTCCTTTGCAGCCTGCTCAGGTTCCAAAGGTGAAAACAAAGCAAAGAGAACTACCATGCAGACCAAATTCGTTTACAGTTCCAGAGAAAATGTTGTGCAAAGTACCTTTTGTACATCCTGGGCTACTTGCTCACCAGCTGTTGTGGACAAGGATATCCGCTTCATGCCTTGCCTAAGTAAACTGCATGCATATCTGAAAAGAAGAAATGGACAAATGTTCAGAAGAAACACACTGTAATTTCTTAACAAGAACCAGAAAGAGATTATGTTAAGCGCGTAGGTGGATTACAGACAATATTCTTATGAATAACTCTTAAAGAGCTACCCTATGTTAATTGCAGTTTCCATCTTATCACCCGTTAGAACCCAGATTTTGAGACCTGCTTGTGCCAAACGATCGATGCATTGAGGAACCTGATAAAACATGAGAAATAACATAATGAGTCAAAACAGCTACTAGTGCGATAGCAGGACTAGCAACATAAGTTAACAACTAAGAATCAACCAGTCATTCTTACCCCTGGTTGTAATTTGTCCTCTACCGCTGTTGCACCAACAAGGATCAGTTCCCTTTCAATCAAATCTGCGACCCGCTCGAGTTGCAATTCCCTATCAGGCCCGATAGATGTCTTTGCTTGAAGAAACTCAGCATTCCAAGAAGCATATTCTGATTCCTCGAGCATTCTGTATGATAGCGCTAACGTCCGCAAGCCTGCCTCACCATACTCATTAAGATGCTTGGTTGTATCTGGCTCATACAACCTTCCATTTTTTGCTAGTCTATCAAATATAATGCTGCTCAGTTTGAACAAACAGACAGCAGAAGATAGTCAGCTAAATATAAACAGCCCATGTGGACAGTACCTAGTCAGAAATCAAGTGTACACGCTACTCCTTTGGTGGGACTTCTTAATTTTTCATCTTTTTAGTTTATCATTAACAAAGTAGCAGATGTCAAAAATCTGAACACTACATGTTGATGTAACAGCAGACAACATAAGCCTCAGAAAGAAAATTTATTTGGCATAAAATCTTACGTATCTGCTCCCTTGCATAGAAGAAAAATGCGGTCATCTTCATCCTTCAGAATCACCGTCATTCGCTTTCTTTTGCTGTTGAATTCCAATAATTGAGAATCTTGAACTCCCTAAGAAATCCAATCGAAGATGAAGATAAATGAGTAAAAAGCGATCAGAAAAGCTAAGGACTCTGAGTCAAAGATATAAAAGCTAAGGACAAATGCAATATGAAATATAAATCCAACCTTTCAGTTGTGCCATTAGAAGAAGTGTACTTCTCCCTGATGAATACACTCGATTGTGTTCTCTTGAAAAATTCAAATCCAAATTCTCTGGCTGCCACAAGAAAAGCCCCCTCGTCAGGTGATTCTGCTTCATAGGTAAGAGCACCTGTAGCCTCATTCACCTCGGGATTGCGGTGTGACAAAGAGCAAGTATCCGGAAGAACAGAAGAATCATGGAAGAATTTGGTTCCTTGGTCCAGTTCCCCTGCATAAGACGGTCATCCTCAAAACTGAATCCTTTTATCGAGGACTTTTGGGTCTTTCCCACGCTGAAGGTAACTCCTTCCACTAACTGGATTTCATCCTCAGTATTATCCCATACATCTTCTACAGGAACGTCTTGGTCATCAGAGCCTGATGCCATCTGCTTTGCAGCAGCCCTTTCAACTTCACTCGATCGCACACCGTATGATGCCCCAGCAATTGAACACTTCAAGAAATCCATCTGATTGCAGGTCAAAGTGCCAGTTTTATCAGACAAAATAGTATGAACTTGGCCAAGCTCCTCATTCAAGTTGGACGTACGGGCCTGGCAGTATTGCCAGTCTCCTCATCAAACATATGAATGTCCTGGTTAATGAAATGTGCTTGTGCTACCTTGACAAATTCGATTGAGACATATAGCGAGATGGGAATCAAATACCCATAGAGAATGAGCGCTGTAATGAGATGGAATATCCCAGAAAGGGCAGGGCGCGTTGGATCATCCAATTTGTTGTTGGAGCTCTGAGGCTGCAAGTACCACCATCTGGGCAGATCAAGCTTGATCCTCACAGCAAAACCGATGGAACTGATGAGCGATATTAAAACCAGGACAGTGAACAGAATGTATATGATCAAATCCATCTTCTTCTCAATCCTGCTCCTCTTTGACGGCGACTCGGTTGAGTTCTGCATCACCTTACTGTCGTGCCAGTGAAAATGACTACCCCATAGATAAATGCTGTGTTCCTGAGCTTCGAGTCCCTGAGAAGTATCTGAAACGGATCGATGGAATACACCTGCCTCTCATATTCCAAGTTACCAACGAACGTGTACAGGCTTGGGTTTGGGTCCTCACACCTAATCACTCCCCGGAAATCTTTATGTATCATCCTCTTCCAATGGCAGGGTAACCTCCAGCGACCTCTTGAGCTTGAGGTTGTCTCACCATCCAGGTTCATGGTCTCGACGTAGCAGATGCCGTCCTCGTAGCTCGAGGACAGAGCAGCAATCAGCAGGGAAGAACTGGTCCTTCTCGACCTTGACCACATCACCAACACAGAGGTCCTCCCAGTGCGGTACACAAACTCGCCGTCCCGTTGTGCACGCTGACCTTGCGGTTGTTGACCTTCATGTCCTGCATGAACCTCCGCCAGTCCTCGAGCGCCTCCTTGATCATGCTGAGGCCGACGACGAAGGCGAGCGGCGCGATCATGCTGACGGCGGAGAAGGGGCAGACCGGGGTGAGGGAGAGGATGGCGGTGAGGAGGAAGTAGAGGTTGGCGACGCGTCGGAACTGCTCGAAGATGGCCTTGGGGAAGAAGGTGAGGACGTTGTACTTGGTGGTGGAGATGTAGTTGGTGGGGTACTTGAGCGGCTTCCGGCGGTGGAGGATGGAGTTGTTGCAGTGGACGATGCGCGAGAAGCCCGGCCCGCCGACGGGGCTGCCGTTGGCGGCGGAGGGTCGTTGGCGCCCCCTCGTCGGCGTGCGGGTGGCGGAAGCAGGAGAAGGTGTAGAGCTTGCTCCATCGCAGCGGTCGCGCTTCCGCGCACGGGGGGCCATCTCGGCGGGCGGGCGCGCGGGCGGGGTCCGGCGGGCTACGAGGCGGCGGCCCGCATTGGAGTTTCGTCGGTCAAATCTCGGGCTGGCGGAGGGGATTTCGCGCGCCGTCGGCGCGAATTCGACCTGCGGATTTGGGGGCCAGGGATCAATCAGGCCGTGATCTCGCGAGCAAACAGGATAGAAAATAATAATCTATGGAAACGAAGGGGAAATGTTTAAAAAAAATCGTGGGAAATCCGGCCACCCGCATTCCGCGTCAGACAGGATTGCCCACCAAATTCACCCGTGAGGAAGAAGAGCACGGAAAAAACCAGAGAGAGGAGAAACGCCTAAAAACACGAGAGGAATCCGAAAGCGAAAGGGGGCACGAACGACGGCACCCCGAGCCCAATAGAAGCATTAGCACAACGCCCCCGTTCGAACTGGGGCAGGGGGGAGGAGGAGGTGACGCGGCGTGGCGTGGCCTACCTGGGAGCGGGGAGCGGCGAGACGGCGAGTCTGGCGGCCGTCCTCCGATCCCTCGTCGGGACAGTCGCGCGGTGGCCTGGCCTGGCCTGCAGCGTGTGGGCGGGGGATTGGAGGGCGGAGCGGCAAGGGAGGAGGAGGGGGAGGACACAACGAGGGGTTCAGATTCGCTGACGTTGTGAACCAACGTCATTGGCTGACTTTGGCCTCTCATCCACCATGCAATCTCCATCCAAAGGTTGCTGCTCCTCTCAGCTCTTTCAGTGCAAATGACCAGCCCGATGCATCAGCCCAGAAAGCTCAAGTCGGGAAGCGAGGGATCCTGTCGCTTGTTTTGGCGGGGAAAAGCTCTGCTTTTGGCGGGGAGCTGCGGGACGAGGGCACCAGACCCACGCCGATCTCCGCGGGCGAGCAGGCGAATCGGCCGATCCGGTAGCGATCTTCTCGCATCGGCTGCTCTGGCTAGCGATCTGCTCGCGTAGCAGGTTAGCATCGCAACAGCTTTTGACCCTGCTCCTTTCTCACAGTTTCATGTTCGTTGTTGAGCTGAAATTTTGGCTTTGATTTTTTTATGGTTGCAGCATGCCTTGAGTACTGTATTTAATCAAATCTCTATGGCACAATCCACTAAGTAAGTGATGTTTTCATGTCGAAATTTAGTTCTATGTTTTTTCTGGAAGTAGATGTCCAACGGAAGTGATTGTTTATTTTGCATGTAGGGAGGGTGTGAATCCAACTTCTGTACCTCAGGTTGGTGCTAGATTTAGAAATCTGGATCATGCTTGGTCGTTTTGGGTTAATTATGGAGGTCAAGTAGGCTTTGAGGCAAGAAGAAGGTACACAAATAAAAACAAGTCTGATGGCATGGTCACTTCAGTTCGATATGTTTGTGCAAAGGAGGGTTGTCGAACACGCGATAGCCGAAATCGTGTGATAACAAATCCTCGAGCTGAAACAAGAACATGTTGTGATGCTCATATTTGTCTTTCACTAGATCGAGTGGTAGGAGATTATGAAGTGACTGAATTGGTTCTTGAACACAATCACAACCTTTATTTGCCACAAACCTTTCATTTGATGACATCACAGCGCAAGATTTCAGAAATGCAAGCGTTTGAAATTGAAACAGCAGATGATTCTGGAATTGGACCAAAAGCAGCACATGAGTTGGCTAGTCGCCAAGCTGGTATATCCAGTAGCCAGCTCTCCAGATTGTCGCTTGTTAGTGAATGATGCACTTGATTGCCTTGGTAAGCGGCTTGAGGAAAAATGAATGCATCTTCAAATATATTAAATGATTCACACAATGCTGAAGATGTTCCACAAGAAGAAGATTTGCTTCGTGCTGCTCGCCTCAAGAAAAAGGAGGTTCAACCAAGAATTACGAGTCGACGAGTCGACGAGTCGATCTGGAGTAGCGACTGGTAGACTAGTCGTGACTAGTCATGACTCATGTTGACTAGTCGACATGAGTATACAGTAATATTTGCTATAAAATATCATATTATATTACTTATACTAGTATAATACAAGCACTAATATGTGCAAATAAAGTGCTGGGGACAGGGGAGTGGGTGAAAACCTGGGCAATTCCAGGGAAATATGACATGTGGGGCATGAGTCAAAGCAATATTGGAAAAATATATGACATGTGGGGCCTTTTTTTTAGTCGATCGACTGAACAGGTGCGACTAGTCAAGATAAGTCATGACTAGTCGATCGAGTCGAGCGACTCGCCCAACTAGTCGAGTCGACAGTCCGAGTCGACCTCCAGGTAGCGACTCGTCGACTAGTCGTGACTAGTCGAACGACTCGTAATCCATGGGTTCAACCAAGAAGTAAAAAACGGAAAAGAAGTTGGGTCGACAAATTCCGCAAGTTCAGTAAAAAGGAGTCAAAGAAATCTAATGTATGTTCCTTTAAAAAGCTTCAATTCTTTTATTCTTATCCATTACACAAAGGTCAAAATAACAAGCTGAAATGTTAATGCAGCAACAAGAAGGTCATGGTGCCGTAGCAACTCAAGTAGCAATGGAGTCTGCACAAGTCAGTGACATGGGTAGCATCACTACCTACACTCAACTTCTGATGGTAATGCAGCCATGTATTTAAATAATATTTTTGATGCAAAATTATATTTCTCTGTCTCACTTGTTCGTTTGTGATTGCAGGGTAATAATCAAGCTGCTGATTTATTACTCCAAGATCTTCTTTAGGCCTCTGTTTAGTAGACAAAAGACTACTGCTATTGTGCTCTTTTGTTTCTGGAATGTATGTACTGCAACCATGCACACCGCGGTGCCAAAACTGAATGTTTGGTGCTCTTTTGTTTGATGAAGCTGGGTTTGACTATACTTATATGCACTAGTTAATTCCATGGATGTACATTGTTTACTGATCTTTATGTTTGCTAAATCTTCAAACTGGGTGCTCTGTATAGTAAAGATTTCATGGGCAAAAACGCCCACCTTCAAACAGTATAATTGAAAAAAAGTGTGCTTGTTTAAATCTAGTGCTAATTGAAGAGATAATTTGAACAGAAGTCTGAACAGAGCAACGATTCGCCGGAACTGGGCTGGTGTGCTGGGCCTTTTCTTGCATCGGGCTGGTCATTTGCACTGAAAGAGCTGAGAGGAGCAGCAGCCTTTGGATGGAGATTGCATGGTGGATGAGAGGCCAAAGTCAGCCAATGACGTTGGTTCACAACGTCAGCGAATCTGTGGTCATTTGCACTGAAAGAGCTGAGAGGAGCAGCAGCCTTTGGATGGAGATTGCATGGTGGATGAGAGGCCAAAGTCAGCCAATGACGTTGGTTCACAACGTCAGCGAATCTGAACCCCACAACGAGGTGGGAGGCGACTAGAGAGAGAGAGAGAAGCGGGGAGAGAGAGATTAATTAAAGAAAACCCCGATTAATTCTTCTAATTCGCCATTTAGGGAGGCCCTCTCCATCCATGGAGTACGACAGCAGGGCAGGCCGGTTTGGCTTGGCTTCTTCGCCAGCGTTAATACAGTACAATTACAGTTGGGGGGAGCATTTATTTCTGTATACATCGGTTCCTGTTTCTCTCGAAAAGTAATTATAATCGCAACAGAAAGAAAAGGTGTTGTCATTTCGATTCGGTTTCGCACCGAAAAGATAACGCCAAATCAAATGGCGTGTGGCTTATGTCAACTATGTTGTTGTTGGTAGGATTGTTAGGAGGAGCTCCATGTGTGATGCACTCATGGCACGTCGAGGTCGTTGAGATGTTAGCCGAGTAGAGTAGAAGAAGCATCAGACAGACAGCTGGAGAGCAGCCATAGAGAATGGAACACACAAAGGAAGTGCCCGACTGCTGGCATCGATGTATTTGTTTGTTGGGATACAAAGAATCGATGTAGAACGTCAGCACACCGAGTGCGAACAAATGTTGAAACTTTAATTTATATTTTGAAACTGAAATGAATCCTTAATGTAGACAGTGTTGTATTCTATCGACGTGTGAAATCTCAATTAGAAAATATTGCATTTAGGCTGCGCAAAAGTGACATTCAAAAGTAGTGAACAATGCAAAATTTCAACTCTGCCAAAATATGTCTATATTTTGTTATTTTTGTGTAGCCTAGAATATGAATTAATTTGAGTTAAGATTTTACAAGTTGGTAGAATGTATCATTGTCTACATCCAGGATTTATTTTTACAGTTTATCTAAAAAAAATCAAAATATGATTTTTGAAATTTTCAAAATAAATGGCTTCCTGGAGCTCGGCCTCCGTTAGAGGTTTCGTGCACCATGCGCTAACTTATTGGTCGTTGCTCAGTTACGGAAGAAATCAAATGCATCAAATATATGAAGAAATTGGGTTTAGCCTAAACTTTAAAATAAATCTTAGGTGAACATCACACGGGTAGTACAAATACTAGCTGATTTGGTAAGTAGGTGGTGCAGTTAGTATGTGCTCTCAGCTGCTACTGGCATCTATTATCGGGGAATTAGCACAATTATACACGGCATATAAAATATGTAGTAGATCCAATATATAATTTCAGCACCACTGCGTAATATCTTACGTTGTTGTTGCTCAATCAAGAAAAATGGATCAAATGCATCTGACATATACGGAAATTAGGTTGATTCTGAACCTTAGCACAAGTCTTGAGTGTAAACAACATATAGACAACAGGATCGTAGAAGTATTATGTTCTCTCAAACTAAAAGTGCAAAAACAATAATAACATAAAATACACACACAAAAAGTGAAAAACTCACAACTGGAGGGGAAACCACGGGCCGAAACCACCCATCTTTTTCCACTATTATCAAATATGGGATACATTGAGGTCTTATCTAATGAGAACTAGAATCTCTTCATAAGACCATCGCCCCGCAGCTCACTCGAGGAGGATATCCCAACATTCGGTTGGTTTGTTTAAGATCTTAGCATTATAAAAGCGTGTTTGGATCAAAGGTGATTCATGTTAAAGAGACTCGTAAATGAACTAAGTATCGAAGCTCACGCAAAAAAAAACCTGAACAAGGATTTTTCTTTGTAGCGTGCATGTTAACAATGTACGCAATTCCCATTGTTCATCTATTGCCGCGCATCTACCGTTGTGTATGATAATATTTTTCTCTTATGAGTATTGTATAATAAGGAGAGGGATCCATCTACCACACCCGTATCCACCAAGGAAAAATGTTATGTGGATCCTTATGCTTGTTTTATCGGCTTTGTTTCACGGGTACATATGTTCACTGGTATCTATAGCTCATGGCTGGTAATGGGTGCTAGAGCCCTAGCAACCAATGCTTTGTCGACACCTGCAATCCTGTTGGTATGTTGTCGGGCCTTTTTTTTCCTTTTCTTTGGTACTTACAATGTTTATAAGTACGGATAGATTCAGAAGGTGTTAGCTATACGTGCATCCTTCATTATAGCATATAAATCAGCGGAAGAAACTAAAAAACATCTCAAATACATGAAAGATCTTGGTTGCCCCACCCTACCAAAACTTTCTAGACATGCCAATCTTTATAAACCATTGGATATGATTTTTTTTAAAATAAAAATCTTTTATTTGAAAATATTTTACTACACGTGTACGATGCTCCTTTATAGATCTACCATTTTAATGTGAGATGTGGCCTTATGGATGAGTTGACCTAGATGAAGATAATGGTGTCAATGATTAACACTAGCCATGTTGCATGAAGATTAATCTCTTTGGTTTTCTTTTGATTAAAAATACTAGTGATATGATGTAAATTGTGCATGTTAGGAAATTCGTTGACAAACTACTTGTTGTTGTGATCCTTGGATCTCTTTCTTTGTTTTCATAAGCACAAATTGTTTCGATATGTTTTTCGGTTACATATTTTTTTTAGTATACACTAGTAGACATCGAAAAATCGAATTTGATCTTGGGTTTAGTGAGCCTTTTTTTAAGATAAAATGCAAAAAATGCGTATTTAAAGTTTTAACGAGTTATAGAAAAAAAAAACAATTAGATGTTCACTAGGTATTTGCAACGGGTAAGAGAAACAAAATATTTGATGGAGTTTCATAGATACTACATTTTCATGTAATACATGTGATTGTTTTAGAGCTTTGTGAATCTTTTGATGAGATTTTGAATTCTAGGAAATTCCAAGTTCACTAGAGCTGTGAAGATAAATGTTTGCAATTGAGTAGACAACTGATATAAAACACATGCTCTGACAGTTGTATAAACGTGTGCTTTACTAGCTATTATTTCAAAAGCAATCGGTATACATCATGTTAAGAATCACCACCCCTAAACAAAATTGTCAAAGCAAATAATTCAGTTATGATGACTTACTAATATAAAGTAGTCCCCGAATATCAGTATACGATATTTAAGACCCATCATCCCAAGAATCGGGGTAAACGACTCAATTATGATCGCCTACTAATACACATTTGCCAATCTGAGGCTAGTATTCATACTAAGACCTGATGTAGCAAGTGCAAGCATATCTCGAAGGGGCCAGGGGTTTACATAACTCGTACCTCTCTCCCAAAGTAGTCACAGACACACCCATACCGGTGCCACCCTCTTGCTTTCTTTGATTCTACATAATCAGCTAACTTTTTACTTACCTTTAACATTGGAAGTTCCATGTAAATAAAAAAGAAAAGTGAAAGGAAACTTCCCAAGCGACAACCACACGGTTTGCCAGGAATATGACTGCGTGCAGGTGCACTACACTTTTCTCCTTTGAGAAAACGACCTCCTTTACTGAATGCCTGCATGGAGTATATACTGGTGCAAGGTTTCTTTTCAAGCAAAGGCAAGGATGCCACTAAAAAGAGCAAAAGAGAAAAATTATACGGTCCTTGTCCCCAAGAATTCCAAGTAGGATTGCTTGGCTCGGAAGAATGTTAGTGAACGTTTTAATAATAATTAGATAAATACAGGAATGGGCCAGTAGTCATACCAGAATTAGGTATTGTTGGCAGATTAGCATGGACAAGATAGTACGGCAGTGCTATCTTAGTGCTTCAGAGAATCAATTAATGTAATCAGGTGGTGAGCTGGGTCTCACATGCGAAATTATCCTATGATAGCTGGAGATCTATGGAAGACATCAACAACATAGGAGCAAATGAATAATAATAATGCATTGTGAAGAATGTGGGATAATAATATTATTATTATTATTTCTACATCAAAATAAAAATGGTTATTTCTAATGGACTATCATTCATATTCATCATCGATTCATCATATCATTCTTGACCTTCACTAATACCATGTGGAAGGGGTGGTTGGCTAGAACAAAGGATTTATTTCACAGCTTGTTATATCATCATCTAGTCTCACATATGCATCTTTGCAAAGCAATATGACTGAAGCTTTTGATCAATGTTCTCACTATCAGAAATACTAGCCAGTATCGAAACTTAATCAACACTGAACATAAGTACATCATTAAACACTGATCCACATGTCATGTAAACTTTGTCCGAGATGTGGACCACATATACTAGACGGAGGACGATAATTGTCAAGTCCCAACAGATTGGAATGGACCTGGGTTAAAGGACGTTGGAGTACACATTGGAAAGTAGGGTTCCACCTGCCGTGTTTTTGTCTTCCAATATGTTTTTGCTGTATGATTTGCATAAAAAATGGACTCTTGCGAACGTGTATTTTTACATTGCGTCTTTCTTTTCTCTAATCTCTACTATATTTCCTTCTATTTCCGACATTACTTTCTTATCAGCAACGTGCCTGTAATTGTCAGAGGGGCTTGCACCTACTCCCTCCGTTCCACAATATAAGATGTTTTAGTCTTTCGCCACATTCACATGCACACATATGTATATAGACATGTTTTAGTGTACATGTCCACTATTTTTTGTATGAATCTAGGCAACATGTGTAACACATAAAACATCTTATTGTTGAATATATAAACAATTTAGCATATGATTTAATTCGTGAAAACAGTAAACAAAACATGACTAGAATAATAAGAATTAAACTAATCATGCGATCTACCAGTACAATAGATAAACAGATGCGATCTACCAATGTTGTAGATAAACAGAAGAAATCTACGACATATACTACTAGCAGAAATTGTAGTAGTAATTCGAACAGAAAGATTAGGAGATCATACAGTGTGGCGGCAGCGGCAGTGGAAGCAGAAGCGGAAGCGTTGGCGTTCGTGTTGTCGCCCATGTCGTCGATGAAGAGGCTGCCGATATCGGGGAAGAAGTCATCGTTGGGAAGAACTCGAAGCCAGTAGTCGCGCGAGTGCGCTCCCCAAAAACTGATCGCCCCTCTCCGTACAGGATCACAAGAGGCGGGGTACCGGAGGCCTACTGTCCCTTCAACCGGTGCACGCCGGAAGACGGGATGGAGAAGACTTGGAAGACGGCGGCGCAAAGTTCTAGAACTAGGACGGCGAGCGACCATGTGTTGCGTGTAGGCGGCTAGGGTTCGCTCAGCCAGGATATATAGTGCGGATCTGGTAGGACGTGGGCGCAGCCGCACGATCAAGTCGGTAACAGCCCCACGATCCAAAAGAATCGGAAACGGCACGCGTCCGTTAATTATCAGTCAATGACTTGTTTAATTTTCCCGAACAGCAAAAATATAAGCTCGGCTCGGCGAGATTCCCGCAACCCGCGGCGTGTCGTGACGTGACGAGACGAGTGAGCGGCCGCGGAGGAGGAGGAGGAGTGCACGGGAGAGAGCCTTCTGTTCACTCAAGCACACCAAGTGTCTCAAACACTCCACCTTATAAGGTGATGTTTGTCTCCTCCAACTAGCAATGTGGGACTAAAGTTTAGTCTCCAACCAGCCATATAAATGGGCCATGAGATTTTAGAAATTTTAGTTGGGCCATGTGAAAAAGCTATGATTTAATTTGGGCCATGGGCAAAGGCCCATAAAATTCCAACAATCCCCCACAAAGTCTCATTGGCACACATTTCATCATTCAGTTCCAAAACATTGTTTTGTATACCGGTGATTAGTGGAGACTGTTAAGTTTAACTTCCACTTAGAAACTTATGCTACACTAGATCACAACTTGGATAGTGGACTATGCCTTGAACTACAAGTTTGCTACAAACTAGTTTCACACAAGCCCTTGACCGATACTGGGCTGCCGCAAGGCTTCCCCGCGGGTGGAGTTTATGCGTCATACTCCAAGACCTTTCATGAGTTTACTAGAGAGCACCCAACTCTCATAGACTACGACGTTTAATAGTCAGACTCATATAGGTATATTTCTCAAGAGATGCTCTGCAGGATAACATCTCCGCTTATAAAAGTAAGCCGCTTGGAACACATTAAGATAAATCTCAACCTGCCATGAAGATCAGGAGAGTATTGCATCTTCACGGAGTGGGAAAAATAATGTAGGGATACTCTCCTCCCAGCTGACCAACAGCTTGTCACCCACTTCTAATTCACGGGATCTCCGATCACATAGAGTGGTTTACCACTGTGGACAACTCATACCGTGGGTCTCAAACCCATCTCCCTCGATGCACTATCTATCACATTACGTGATAAACCCTTTGTGAAGGGATCTGCCAAATTCTTAGACGTTTGGATATAATCCAACGCAATAACTCTGGAGTTCTTCAATTTTCTGACAGATTTCAATCTCCTCTTCACATGCCTTGATGACTTCAAATTATCCTTAGAACTTTTAATCTTAACTATCACAGTTTGATTATCACAGTTCATAAGGATAGCGGGTATTGGTTTTTCAACCACAGGTAAGTCCATCAAGAACACACGAAGCCACTCTGCTTCAATAGTGGATGTGTCTAACGCTGTGAGTTCTGCTTCCGTAGTTGACCTCGTTAAAATGGTTTGCTTGCAAGACTTCCAGGAAACAGCGCCACCACCGAGTGTAAACACGTAACCACTCGTGACCTTAATCTCATCAGCATCAGATATCCAGTTTGAATCACTATAACCCTCCAGTACCATCGGATACCCAGAGAAGTGAATTCCATAGCTCGCAGTGCCTTTTAAATAAAGCATAACTCTCTCAAGAGAATGCCAATGATCATCTCCCGGATTAGAGCCAATAATCTGAGAATATCTCAGCTGATCTCTAGCACTCTGTTGATTCTTTCGAAGCAACGCACTAGGATCATATGGTGTCGGAGAAGGCTTGCAGTCGTCATACCCGAAGCGACTCAAGACATTTTCCACATAGTGAGACTGAAGAAGTGTAATCCCACCATTACCATCTCTCAGTAGCTTGATGTTCAAGATAACATCAACCACTCCTAGATCCTTCATCTCAAAACAACGAGATAAGAAATCCTTAACCTCCTTAATCAATTCAAGGTTGGTTCCAAAGATCAGTATGTCATCGACATACAGACAGAGAATAACTCACTCGCCCCCACCATGGCGATAGTACACACACTTGTCAGATTCGTTTACAACGAAACCTGCAGCAGTTAAACTTCTTTCAAACTTTTCATGCCATTGCTTAGGAGCTTGCTTCAGGCCATATAAAGACTTCAACAACTTGCACACCTTTGCTTCTTGACCAGGTAGTACAAAACCATAGGGCTGATCCATGTAAATTTCCTCGTCTAACTCTCCATTTAGGAAAGTTGTCTTAACATTCATTTGATGAACGAGAAGACCATGCGAGGCAGCCAACGAAAGTAGCACACAAATCGTGGCCAGTCTAGACACAGGTGAGTAAGTATCAAAGAAGTCTTCACCTTTTTCTGGGTATAACCCTTGGCCACAAGCCGCGCCTTGTACTTCTCAATAGTACCATCAGGCCTAAGCTTTTTCTTGAACACCCACTTACATTCTACAGGTTTACACCCATAAGGACGATCAGTGACTTCCCAGGTTCCATTAGCCAAGATGGAATCCATCTCGCTACGGACAGCTTCCTTCCAGTAGTCAGCATCAAGAGATGCATAGGCTTCTGAAATGGTACTGGGTGTGTCATCCACAAGGTACACAATGAAATCATCACCAAAGGGCTTTGCAGTCCTCTGTCTCTTGCTCCTAACAGGAACTTCATTGTCATCCTCCACAGGATTATCAGTGTGTTCTATCGAAATGGTAGGATCAGGAATATCAACCAATTCCTGACTAGATGTATTAGGTATCTACTGATTTGATGAGCTAGGCATATCCTTCATCGGAAAGATTTACTCAAAGAAAGTCGCATCTTTCGACTCCATAATCGTACCAACGTTAACGTCGGATACAATCCACGGTTTTTGGTCCTAACTTGCGCTTCTTGGGGATTGGTATATTGACTTTCGCCAAACAACCCCAAGTACGTAAGTAAGAGAGTCTCGTATTTTTCCTTTCCCATTCCTCAAATGGAGAAACGGTTTTCTTCTTTGTGGGAACTCGGTTTAGGATATGACAAGCTGTCAATAGAGCCTCCCCCCACCATGCCTTAGAGAGACCCGAAGTGTCTAAAATGGCGTTAACCAAATCAGTCAGAGTTCGGTTCTTTCTTTCGGCCACCCCATTTGACTGAGGCGAGTAGGGAGGCGTCCTCTCATGAATTATATCATGTTCCGCACAAAAAGAATCAAACTCATTGGAAAGATACTCTCTACAACGATCAGACCTTAACCGTTTAATTTTCCGATCAAGTTGGTTCTCTGCCTCAGCTTTATAGATTTTAAACTAGTTTAAGGCTTCATCTTTTGATTTCAGAAGATACACATAACAATATCTAGTGGAGTCATCAATAAGCGTCATGAAATATTTCTTTCCGCCTTTTGTCAACACGCCATTTATCTCACAGAGATCCGAATGTATAAGTTCCAGCGGTGCCAAGTCTCTTGCCTCCGCAGTCTTATGGGACGTGCGAGGTTGTTTAGCTTGCACACACACTTGACACTTGGAACCTTTGCCAGTAGTGAATTTTGGAATTAAATCCAAACTAGCTAGCCACGTCATGCAACCAAAGTTAATATGACAAAGTCATGAATGCCAAATATTGGATTCAATCTCATGACAAATATGATTAATAAATTTAGTGCAAAAATCTGACAAAGATAGGCGGAACAAGCCTCCGCACTCATGACCTTTTCCAACAAATTGTCCATACTTAGATATTACAACTTTATTGGACTCGAAAACCAACTTATAACCATCTCGACATAGAAGAGATCCGCTGACGAGATTTTTATTGATGGAGGGCACATGATGCACGTTCTTCAAGCGCACGATCTTCCCCGAAGTAAACTTCAGATCGACCGTGCCAACACCACGAACAGAAGCATGTGAACCGTTTCCCATCAGCACGGGAGAAGTCCCTGTGAACTGGTAAGAAGAAAACATAGAAGCATCAGCACAAACATGTACATTGGCACCAGTGTCAATCAACCATTCAGGAGAATGACAAACTGAAAGGATAGTAGGAAATATACCGTATCCAGAATCCTTCATCTCAGTGTCGCCAATGACAACATTGACAGTCTTGCCGTTGTTGTCCAGTTCGCGCAGCTCATGGCGGTTGGGACAGCGAGGTGCCCAGTGAGTTGGATCACCGCAAACATGGCATGATCCCTTCCTCGGCTTATTGTTGTTCTTCTTGAAGTTGGTAGGCTGTTTTGTCTTGTGCCTATCATCAGACTTGCATTTACCCTCAGATTTGCCCTTGTTATATTTGGTCTTGTGGGACTACTGGAAATTTTTCTTCTGTACCATGTGGGCACTAGAACCAGCCTCAGCAACTCGAGTACGAGTGTCCTTTGCTCTCGTCTTCTCTTCCACGTCAAGAGACCCAATAAGATCCGAAACGGAAAACTCTTACCTCTTGTGTTTCAGAGCAGTAGCAAAGTTGCTCCATGAAGATGGAAGCTTAGCGATAATGCCACCGGCAACAAACTTGTCCGGCAGGTTACACTTAAAATGCTCAAGTTCTTTTGCGAGTGACTGTATCTCATGAGCCTGTTGTATAACAGAGCGCTCATCAGTCATCTTGTAATCATAGAATTGTTCCATGACGTACAACTCACTGCCAGCGTTCGAGGCCCCAAATTTGGCCTCGAGCGCATCCCACATATCATTGCCGTTATCAAACGACACGTACGAGTCCACAATGGAGCAGTAGCTATGTTTTTTTATTTTTCATCTAATATGAAAACAAAAATTAAAATATTTTTTTTGGAGCCGTCGGCATAGCCTAAAAATAAAAAAATATTTTTTTTTAATAAATATTTTGGAAACCTATGCCGACGGTTTTGCCATCGACACAGCTATGTTTTTTTCCTATTTTTCATCTAATATGGAAAAATTCATATCTTTAAATCCGTAAATCGAAATTTAATAAATAAAATGTCTAAATCGATTAGAAAAATGAGAGGAATCCAAATATAACATCCATATCATCTTTTTCATCATGTATATGACTTTTTGCAACATGTTTTTGGTACTTGCTTAATAAAAAAGTCATTTTTGGCACTTAAAAAATGATATTTATAATAATATTTTAAAAATTGTTTTTGGCAACAATGTTTGCCATACAAAGACACACCTATGTGTCAAATATGGGCACATTATCACAAACTATGGCACGGGGATGATCATAATTTGGTCATTTGACTCGAAACTTATACATGTTTATAGATGATTGACCTTTTTGTGAAGAAGTTTTTTGTAAACTTTGTCAAAACTCAAGTTTATCATTTATCCTAGCAACTAGTACACATAAAGGTACTTCATGCCAAAAGATTTTATTTTTTGACTACTATTTCACTTTCTTTTATTTTGTTGAAAAAAGGTCAAAATGACCACCGTGCCTATTCATTAAAAGGGTTGCATTTTTCAAAACTATCAACGATTCTATGATATAACCACTACTGGTGTATCTTAAAATGAATTTTGTTAAAATTTCAGAGCAAACTATCACACACTTGTAGTTCAAAATTCAATTACTTTCGAAAAATAGGCATAAAGTTATTTAAATAGGCGAAATTAGATAAAAACCGAGAAAATTCCTAATATTGTTGGATTGTCCATAAAATATGGTCTACTTTGTGCGATAATTGGATGGGTGCCATTTTTCACCATATTTTTTGTACTTGCTTCACAAAAAATGTCATTTTTTACAATAAAAAAATAAAAAATGATATTTATAAAACTAGTTTGAAAAACTCAGTTCTGCAACATTGTTTGTCATACCAAGATACACCTATGTGTCAAATATGGGCACATTATCACAAACTATGGCTCAGGGATAACCATAACTTGGTCATTTGACTCGAAACTTATACATGTTTATAGATGATTGACTTTTTTGTGAAGAAGTTTTTTGTAAATTTTGTCAAAACTCAAGTTTATAATTTATCGTAGCAACTAGTACATATTAAAGTACTCCATACCAAAGGATTTCATTTTTAGACTATTTTTCACTTTCTTTTATTTTGTTGAAAAAACAGTCAAAATGACCACCGTGCCTATTCATCAAAAGGGGTTGCATTTTTCAAAACTATCAATGGTTCAGTGATATAACCACTACTAGCGTATCTTAAAATGAAGTTTTTTAAAATTCCAGAGCAAAATATCACACACTTGTAGTTCAAAATTCGATTACTTTCAGAAAATAGGCATAAATTCATTTAAATAGGCGAAATTAGATAAAAACAGAGAAAAATCCTAATATTGCTGGATTGTCCATACAATATGGTCTACTCTGTGTGATAATTGGATGGGTGCAATTTTCCACCATATTTTTTGTATTTGCTTCACAAACATGTCATTTTTACAATTAAAAAAATGATATTTATATATATAATTTAAAAAATCTCAGTTCTGCAACATTGTTTGTCATACCAAGATACATCTATGTGTCAAATATGGGCACATTATCACAAACTATGGCACGAGAATGACCATAACTTGGTTATTTGACCCGAAACTAATACATGTTTATAGATGATTGACGTTTTTGTGAAGAAGTTTTTGTAAACTTTATCAAAACTCAAGTTTATAATTTATGCTAGCAACTAGTACACATAAAAGTACTCCATGCCAAAGGATTTTATTTTTTGACTATTTTTTCACATAAAATTCAATTACTTTCGGAAAATAGGCATAAAGTCATTTTTCTAAAATATGTTGCAAAAAGTTATATACATGATGAAAAAGATGATATGGATGTCATATTTGAATTCCTCTCATTTTTCTAATCGATTTAGACATTTTATTTGTTAAATTTTGATTTACGAATTTAAAGATATGAATTATTCCATATTAAATGTAAAAAAGAAAAAAAGGTTGAAAATATGATTTAAAGATATGAGTTATTCAAATATTATTATTACATAATCATTGTTATTTATTCAACTAAATTTTCAAAATTTAAACAATAAAAAGTGTATCATCATGACTCAGGGGTTAATATGGTTGATAAAATACTAATATCAGTAAGTTCTAACATCTCATCTAGAAGCTAATTTGGAAGGAACTCAAAAGTTAAGCGTGTTTGGGCTGGAACAATTTGAGGATGGGTGACCGAACGGAAAGTTTGACCGGGGTAAGTACTTTGACCTTAGATTGTGTGTAATATGTAATTAGAGATAATGTGTGTGTCTAATTGGGAAATTTCGAAATAAATTTTTTTTTGAAAATTTCAATGTAAAATAAAAATAAATAAATTTGGAAAAAATAATTTTGGAAACCTATGCCGACGGTTTTGCCGTCGGCACAGCGTACAAAATAAAAAATTATTATTTTTTTAATAAATTTTTTGGAAAAAATAAGCCATCGGCACAGCCTATGCCGACGGCTTTCTAGGCTGTGCCTACGGACACCTACGCCGACGGACCTATGCCGACGGCTTTCAGGGCTATGCCGACGGCAAAAGGCTGTCGGCATAGGTCTTCATTCCTGTAGTCCTGGTAGAGACGGCGGCAGATATATTGACACTTGGGACGGAGGAGAAATGAAGCAAGGACGATGGCGAAGGCAGAATTCCATTTGTGTAATGCTGCTAGTAGTAGAATTTA
This sequence comes from Poa pratensis, assembly GCA_947311845.1. Taxonomy (NCBI): domain Eukaryota; kingdom Viridiplantae; phylum Streptophyta; class Magnoliopsida; order Poales; family Poaceae; genus Poa; species Poa pratensis. Next base: position 25,871,679 of record CAMZMU010000089.1, read on the forward strand.
ACGCGTGTCACCGTCACCCTTTTCTCGCGGGGTTTTGCAGTGCGGGAGACGTTAGTTGGTGGTGGTGCTTGTCGGCTTATGGTTGGAGCTCCCCGGACAGTTACATTGCTTGCACACTCACTAGCTCCACTGATTGTTATTTCTCGGGGAAAAAAGCCCAACTATAGAAAATACATATACTTTGCCCTGTTGGCGCATGAATCACGATAGATAGATAGATGTAATGTACCGCACCATCCCTTCCCACGGCTAGCTAATGGTGATTTATTTATTTAGACCGGTTTAATTAATTAATTAATTAAGCCACACTGATTGCAAACATAACACAGATCGAGTTGCAGAATACAGGTAGTAGCCCTCTAGCTTGCTTGGTGCACGTCGCATGACCGAAAATGCTTTGAAACGGGTAGCAGCACAGGAAATAATACATGTTGTCTTTTTTTCAAAGAGAAACACATGCTGTCGCTGGACATGCGCATCACGTTTACTCCATCCTGCCCTTGTTTAAAGCCATTTTCGGCTCCGCGCTGCGTTTGCGCCATGATTTTAAAGTGTCTGCTCGCGCTAGCTCGTGGGTACTTTCTTGCGCCGTACGTAGAGGCGAGGTCAACTGGACTGTACAGCTCGACAAGGGATGATGATTGATTATTCAGCATGAACTTTTGTCCCTACACGTTCATTCAGTTTTCTTCACCTAGTAACAAACAAGTGAGAAGGCCAAGCCAGCCGTTTAATCTCACTAGTAATATTGCACGTGCATTGCACGTATTTTTAATATATCCCGATTTACATATTCCATTTTCTCCTTCAATATATTTAGAACAGTAAATTTTATGAATCCCTGTCAACAAAAATAGATTAAGTAAAATTATCAACCATACATGTTCTATGGTTGAAAAAATAAATAGTCCATAATCCCAGTTGATTTAAGTTCATCATGGACAAAAATTAAAAATCATAATTGGATAGAAATCTTGCGCATAGAATACATAGCTAACTACTCCATTATATGAAAATTTTGACCACACCATCATTGTCTAACAATAGTGCAACCAAATTGTCGTCCTAAATGGAAAAAAACAGGCATAATCAGACTTAGGTACCTGACTATTTTCAGACCCACTCAATCATGCATATAAATTACGATAATATTTTTCATTCATATCTTATCCAGCAGAAAACTTCAGATAATCGAAGGGTTGAAAAAATAATTCAAAATTCACATTGTCATACAAAAATTAGAAATATTATTCAAGATTCATAGTAATTCGAGTTGCTGCATGTCATACTCAAATAGCCTCCAAATATTGTCGCTATATAGGTTTATGTTGTACTACTTACAAGCAAGTACGCAACCAAGCGTAAACACAAAAGTACTATGAACAGTTTTTTTTGTCACTCCAGTATTACAGATGAGAAAATCACTTGATCAAGTCAAGAACTCATCTCGGACCAAGTGGTACTGCAATCTCCGTGGCATCCTCCCATTCCCCCCGTTGAAGTTCCTTTTGAATTTTCGCAATAAGATTACCATATGCATGATCATTCCTTGTAAGTTTTGCAAACCTATCACAAGAATCATAATATTATTCAAAGTCTATCAAACAAATGTATTGAAGCTAACAGAAATATAAAATAAGCAGTGTTAAATACTAAATTAAGGTTGGCCTTAAGCTAATGGTTTTGAACATTTCGGAACATCAAATTTCTATCAAGCAGAGGTTCGTAAGGAATAAGGACACCTTTGACAGGGTCAAGCAATCATATAACTATTTAACCGACGGACAAAATTTCAATAGTCTCAGACAAGTCCCATGACGTTACATAACAGAACCTCATTAGCAACAGCTTCAGTCTACAACATTTTGTTTAAATTATTTCAGAGTACAATGGTTTCGGTACACTGTTTTTCAAGCCCAAGCATATTCCCACTATGAAATTGGTTTCCCACCTTGCTACTGCATGCATTCCCCAAGTAGCCACTATGCATATACAAATCCATGAGGCTCAGGCAGAAGTCATCCTACAACGTAAGCGCATCGAGCGCCTAGAAGCAATAACAGAATTCCTGTAAGATATGGAATACAGAGCCATAAAATTTTGCCAATTTGTGAAGACAATATTAATAGACTTCTAGAACAGAGTAGCCGTATTTAAAGAGATGTCCTCCTTAGGAAAACAAATCAAGAGACCATCAAATATGAAGGCTAACCTTATAAGGGGACCTCAGGATTTCCTATGGACGTGGCACTCGGAACGGTGGCACTTCAGACTGGGGGAGCAATTCAATGGAGGCGACATAAACAACTTAGGCTGGCCGGCTGTCCCTCTCGTCATTGGCACCGCGGATAGGTTCAGTCAAAGATCACTGACTTGGAAGTAGGAAAACTGTAGGTGGAAATAGTCTTATAACGATGTATAGAATTTTGAACCAAGTATTATAGACTTACTGCAAATAATTTCAGCAACAAAGGTCAGCAAAAAAAATCACGATTAATTACATAAACTCTCAACTCGGACTCTGAGCTAGAAACTTCCTAATAGCATGTTTCCGGCAATCTGAACCAAAATGTCCACCATGGCATCATCACAATTACAATGACTTAAAATATGAATGGGCAATAATTACCTTGTATTTGTTGGTTTTCTGCAAGTTCATGAAATGTGTTTCTCTCCACTTGTATCTTCACGATGGTATCATCACAATTACAATGACTTAAAATATGAATGGGCAATAATTACCTTGTATTTGTTGGTTTTCTGCAAGTTCATGAAATGTGTTTCTCTCCACTTGTATCTTCACGATGGCATAGTAAAAATCATGATACTGCGAGAAGATTATTACACAGAAATATGTTTTGTCCAATAATTTTATTTTCGGTTTGTTATAGACACACATTCTCTATAATAATTAGACATAGATGGTATAAAAAAATCATGATAGTGAGAGCAGATAACATAAAAATATGACTTGCCAATCTTTTTTTTCAAATAGTTATACACACCTTCTCAATAAAAAATAGACATACCCCATTCTTATTTGGTACAAACCAGAGCAACCGTCTGACTTGTGGCAATACCCACACATCAATGCTGTTTTCATGATCATTTTGAGTATTTTTTCGGTAAGACTTAGGCATATATATACTTTCTTCACATTCAATGATAAACAGAGCCACCAAAATACAAGGAAATAAACGATCTTCCCCATTCTCGCAGCAAACATTGTCTGCAAACATTAGTAGTAACAGATCACATCATAGCTAACCTCCCAGCTCTTAAGATCTTGCACTCCAAATATTAAATTCAGTGTGCAAAGAAATATGTTCAGTGTGAACGACCAGCAATATGTTCATATGAATCCTTGTATGCACATGATTAATATGCAAGGGAACCCGCTTGAAGCAAATAAATTAGAGATTAGGTGTGTGGGGAATCGAGATGAGGCATACCATGATTACCATCGGAGCAGCAGATTTTTGCAAGTAATCGTGCATGCACATGATTAATATGCAAGGGAACCCGCTTGGAGCACGCGGGCGGCAAGGGTGTCGACTGGCGTGAACGCCAGGCCTATCAGGCGTAAGTTTTCAGGCCGGATCCTCAGACCTGGATTGCATCCTTCTCTCGTTGTCTCGCACACACGAATAGGCACACACATCCCAGTTCCCCTTTTCTCAACAAAAAAAAATCCCAGTTCTCCAACTCCCGCATCAATCACCAGTGTCCAATTCCGGATCGGGATGGATTTGGTGGCTTGTAGTTGTAGTGCAGCTGCTGGCTTGCATCCGTGCACGATCTTGGCGGATCAAAACAGGGGCTAGGTGGATGGCTCGCTCGGCTGCGCAACAACACCCAAATCGGAGGAGATGGGGACGCCATCGTGGATGGCACCCGAGCCTAATCCGCGGCGAGGCGAGGTGCTGCTGGACGTTGCCGTCATCGGCAGCGGAGCTAGGGGAGCAGGGGACGCGCCGGTGAGGAGCAGCTAGGCCGGAATCCTGGGCTACCGCCCGGCCTGCACCGCCGCAGCCCGGGTCCTGCGCTGCCGCACGGCCTGCACCGCCGCAGCCCGCGTCCTCGTCGGCCGCCCCGCCGCATCCAGCGCGCCGCCCTGCACCGCGCCACCGCCGCATCCCGCGCCGCCGCCCGCTGCACCGCCGGTCCGCCGCGTAACCCAGTCTTCTTGGTGGCCACCACGTGCCGCTGCTTGCTCCGGGTGCTGCCAGGGAAGTCCTCGGCGGCCGTGGGGATTAAGGATCCGATCGCGACCATCTCGAGCAGTACTCGGCGGCGGCAACGACGATGGGTAGAGGAGTGCGGGGCCACGCGGGCTGCAGAGGGCGACGTCTGAGGACGATGGCATCGGCGGCGGAGGCGGGGACGATCTGGAGATTTGGATGAGACGGGCGTGGGGCGATGGAAGAGGCGGCGGAGGCGTGGGCGTGGCCATAGGAAGCGGTTGTTTGATGAGAAGGTGGTGGGGATTTTTTTTTTGTGCGTGGGCGTGATGAGGTGCTCATCATTGGGCGAGTCCTGTCCGTTCGTTTTATCAGATGGACGGTTTTGAGATGGGGGGTACGACTTAATGAGAGCTCATCATTAGTTAAATCTGGATCATTGGATGACTGTCATCTGAGGGCTGACAATATTTGGATCAGCCAGGCTGGGGCTTTTAATATTAGTGGAGTGGAAGTGATGTATACATTCGAGGATAAATCAAACTGTAAGAAACTCTCTTTTTGTATGCAATTCAATGGCTTCATATCTAAAAGAGAAAACTGAAATTGGCAAGAGAGAGTTAACTGAATTCAGCACTCCTGACAACAGAAATAATGCAGTTGCTTCTTCTTGCTTGACTATTCAAGTACTTGACCATGTCCACTGGAAACAGCTTTCCACAGAAACTGCATCCTGTAGCTATTTTAGTACCACTAGTTGTTCTGCTACTGTAGGAATTCACACTATGTGTAACTTGCCAATTTGAAATTTCTTGTATGTACCCCACGCATGTATCTGCATCTCTTTCATATGTATATATACTTGATGTTGCTATGTAAAATAATGCAGATGCCGATGATACTGAACAGAGTGGGATTAACGGACAGTAGTCTTCAACTTATGATGAAGCAAAGTGATGAAATTTTTGATATGCAAGTCCTGGTGTTTGCTAGCTGCACAAGAATGAGACCTTCCGAGTTCTGACAATGGTAGTCGTGCACAAGACGTTGTCATTTACATTCCTGATATTTGTTACCTGCTTGTAAATTTGCTCTGAATATTCATTGCGTGGAGGATTTTGCTGTTGGTGCTGTGTTATCATAATTTTGATCTTGTGAAGGAAGCAATCTTGCTGTTTCTTAGAATTTTTCTATATATATATTATCCATATGTTGTAAGATATTCTAAATTGTTATATCACAGCCAGATTTTGGGTCGACCCAAGATGCCCATTGGGCCACTGAGGCCAGAACCATTATTGGAATGGGTCGGCCCATGGCCCCCCAAATTGGCCTTGAGGCCATAGGGGCCAGGTCCGGGCCGGCCCATTCCCATCCCGACGGCAGATATATTGACACTTGGGCGGAGGAGAAATGAAGCAAGGACGATGGCGAAGGCAGAATTCCATTTGTGTAATGCTGCTAGTAGTAGAATTTAACGCGTGTCACCGTCACCCTTTTCTCGCGGGGTTTTGCAGTGCGGGAGACGTTAGTTGGTGGTGGTGCTTGTCGGCTTATGGTTGGAGCTCCCCGGACAGTTACATTGCTTGCACACTCACTAGCTCCACTGATTGTTATTTCTTGGGGAAAAAAGCCCAACTATAGAAAATACATATACTTTGCCCTGTTGGCGCATGAATCACGATAGATAGATGTAATGTACCGCACCATCCCACGGCTAGCTAATGGTGATTTATTTATTTAGACCGGTTTAATTAATTAATTAAGCCACACTGATTGCAAACATAACACAGATCGAGTTGCAGAATACAGGTAGTAGCCCTCTAGCTTGCTTGGTGCACGTCGCATGACCGAAAATGCTTTGAAACGGGTAGCAGCACACGAAATACATACATGTTGTCTTTTTTTCAAAGAGAAACACATGCTGTCACTGGACATGCGCATCACGTCGAGGCGCGATGCTGTCTCTCGTCTCGCCGGTCGTCACGGCAACCCTTTCCACGTGGTCGGTTGCCGCGGGGCCCACGTGTCATCCGCACCAACGACCGCCGCACCGCAGGAGGCGCAGGCGCAAGTTTCTCCTCCTCGACGACGACGACAGCGTCGAGCTGACTGGATAAAAAGTGGTGGCCGTCACGTCACTCGCGAATCCGATCACGATTCGGCCGGCTTGTTTACTCCATCCTGCCGCTTTTCCTAGTTATATTTTCGGCTCCGCGCTGCGTTTGCGCCATGATTTTAAAGTGTCTGCTCGCGCTAGCTCGTGGGTACTTTCTTCCTATCGATCCATGTTGTGGGGGTGCGCCGTACGTAGAGGCGCTAGCTAGCTACGCAATCTCGAGGTCAACTGGACTGTACAGCTCGAGAAGGGATGATGATTGATTCAGCATCAACTTTTGTCCCTACACGTTCATTCAGTTTTCTTCACCGCCAGCCGTTTACCCTCTCATATATACCGTTACACTAAGCTCTACTTTCCAGATTTATCACCAACTCACGTGCAAGTGTGTCTGGTGAAATCATGACTTCTTTTTTCTTCTTCTTCTTCTTTGGTGTAGTTTTTTTTGCTGAAATTGGGCTGTTCGATCTTCAGGAATGGCCGGCATGCAACGTACCGGAGCTCCTATTCTTCAAGCGTCAGCTGGCAAGCCGACGCACACACGCTCGCCAACCTGGGCCGACCATTAGCCGTGTTTGGCCTCTGGTTAATTTTTATCCGCTGCTGAAAAAAGTCCGGTTTTTCTTTAAATATGAGAAAAATTGTGAAATAAACAAAAGTTCCCAGATTTTCAAAAATGGTCACAAATTTAAAAAATCACGGATTTGTAAAATTGTTCATGTATTTGAAAATGTTTCATGAATTTAAAATGTCCTACATTTCAAAAAAAATGTATTTTAGAATGGTTAACGAATTTCAAAAAATCTTCATGAATTAGAAAACGGTTCATTGATTTGAAAATGGTTCATGAATTTAAAATGTCCTGAATTTCTAACAAGTTCATGAATTTTAAAAATGGTTCACGAAAAAAAATCATGAACCATTTTCGAAATCTGAACATTTTTAAATTTAAGCATTTTTCAAATCTGAACATTTTCAAAATCTATATTTTAAAATTTTGAACATTTTTAAAAATTCATGAACTATTATCAAAATCTGGACATTTAAAAAACAGAAAAATAAACAGGAAAAACCAGTTGGAAGCTTCCAGAATGTTCCCAAAACCGGGCAGGAAAATCTATGTGGGCTGGCCCACTTACCGATCCTATCGCTAAAGAAGGGTACACGTTTCCTGGCTAACCTCTGCTACGAGCGACAAATCCTATCTATCACCCGTTGGCGCCGCGAAGCGGGCGCACCGCCTAAAGGATTTTCTGATGCGCCGGCCCATTTCGGCGCATTTTTCTTTTGTTTTTTGATGTTTCTTCTTCTCTCTTTTCATTTCTTTTCATTTTCGTTTTTATATTTCTTTTCTTTTTTTCACTTATTATGATTTTGAAAATGTTCGCATTGAAAAGTGTTCAGATTTAAAATTGTTCAAATAAGGATATCCGAAACCGTTTTGAAGAATCCATATCCTATTTGAAGATATCCCACATATAAGGATATCCGACTCCAAATTTGACACCCGATGCGGTATAGGATATGGTATGTCATATAGCTCTGAATATGTATTATTCGGAAACTAATCCGATGGTTTTAATCCGGATAATATGATTTTCCACCAAAATGTGTAACCTAATAGAGAACAATTTGTAATTAGTGTGTTACCGAGTTCAACCGTTGAACAACAACTCATTTATATAGTCATTGTACAGACTATGGAGTTCAATTTGTTAGTTCAATTTGTTAGGTTACTAGGTTATTGAACAATTATTTTTGTTGTGTAGTTTGACAATGTACTTATGCGCGTACCTATCCGATTAATTTTGTTGTCACCCCTAATTCACTTTGTTTCGTTATGAATCCGTTATCACAAATATCTGGCTCCGAATACGCAACCGGTTATTATCCGCTCCGTTCCGAATCCGATGAATTTTTTTGGTAATGGATATGGTATAGACAAAATCCGATTCGATCCGTTTACATCCCTACGTGTCCGTGGTCGTGCTGCTCCGGTCTATTCTTTCAACGGCAATAGTTTGTCCTATGACAAACTCAAAAGTTGCTGATCAGTGATAAAGCCGCGTCGATCTCGGATGAAGACGTGATCTGTCTCTGTTCTTTTTGGTGGCCGCTACGGTGGTGCCGAAAGAGAGGGATAAACGTTGATTTGTCACATATGTTTTCCTATATTTTTTAGTTCTATAAGGTCGATATTTACGTGTCTTCTAACTTGATCTATATTTAAATGAGATACGTATTAACACAAAAAAAAAAGACCGGCCACGAATGGGCGTGCAATTCCTCGGTCCTCAAATCACCATGACCGGCGCAACACAGCACAAAAGCCTGAACGGCCCGGGTGCACGAGGAGGCCCACTGTCACCACCGCCGCTTCCCGAAAACTCACACACCGCTCCACTATTCCCGTCGCAGTCGTCGCCTCCCTCTTCCTCTCCAACACCCAAATCCCCCGTTCCTCGCCGCGAACCGCGCGATGGAGCTGGAGCTCGAAGCAGGCGCCGGCGGCGGACAAGCCATTTCCCTCTCCAGCGGCTCCCCGTCAGCCGACCTCGGCCGCGGCGACCTAGCCCCGCCCGCCGACCGCACCGTCTCGCGCCGCCACGTGGCGCTCCGACCTCGCCGCCGACAGGGTCGCCTTCGAGGTCGTGGGGAGGAACCCCGTGGTCGTCCGCCCATCGGGCGGCGAAGACAGGGCGTACCGCCGCGGCGAGGCGGGCGAGCTCCGGGCGGGGGACGGGCTGGCTCTGTCGCTGAAGGCGCCGTCGTTCTGGACGGTGCGGAGGAAGGGCGGTGAGGGGGAGGTGGACAGCGCGGTGATGGATGCGGTGGCGAGGCGGGAGAAGCGGACAAGGGAGAGGAAGGAGAAGGAGAGGGAGCGGCGAGCCGTGGGAGGCCATGGAGGTGACCGAGGAGGAGGGAGAGAGACTGCGGCGGCTGGTGATGAGGAGTTGGATGAGGACCTGGAGGATCTGAAAATTGACCTGGAAAACATCGACCCAGTCCAAGGTGAGCTTGGGTTGTTCTTCTTCCTTTTAGAGAGAGAATACAATCTGGGGGCTGTGAAATTGATATGACATTCGGGCCAGGTTACATTGGCGTAGCTATCACTACTACATTACCTTGTAGTTACTTGCATTGAATTGTGCTTGAATTAGTTGTTGTTCATGCCGACTGGATGAATTAGCATGTGCTGGTTATGGGTTAATGATACTACGATGTACATTATACTAGTTGTTGTTCTGTATACAATATGCTCATTTGTGAAGCCAGGAACAACAATGTTATACATTAGGACTTGATTGGCTTCACTGGAACTTACAAAGATATTTGCTGAGTTTGCTTCATACATGTTATTAATCTCTACGTTAATAGCTAAAAGATTTCGATCTGGTTGTTCAAATGGGTTACTGTTCGTCTCTGAAATCTGAAGTTATAGAGATTATTCCGTTGATGTTTCCCGTGTAACCAGAAGATCCTCCTGCTTTTACGCTTTGGCTTTCCACTTCACTGAATGATAATTTTGGATGCAGAATTCGGTTTTTTGTCGATGGGCCATGAATTTGATAATTACCCTAAGGGCAGGATTCGCGCGCCCAAGGATTGGAACTGGTTCTTGGAGGAAATAAGGAAGGGCAGCGATGATGAAGATGATGACGAGGTCAGTAACATGGGACGGAAATCAAGGGGCAGTGGTGGTGTGAACAAGAAGAAGAAAAGGGAGAGGATGAAGATGAAGAGTGGACTGATAAGAGCGAGGATGAAAAGGAATCCCTGCAGAGAGGCCCTAGTGTGAAGCGACCTAAAAAGTATGTAACAAGATCTAAAGACGTGAAAAAACCTCGCAAGGAGAGCTCTAAAGAAGAAAATGAGGATACTGCGCGAAGAAGAGGATGCGACAGATGAAGAGGATGAGGCAGATGAGACACTCGGAGGTTTCATAGTTAAAGAAGATGACGAGCCTATGGAAGAGCTGAGTGAGGAAGAAGAAGAGGAATTTGACGACGAGGATGAAGATGATTGATAACGTTGTCGTTTAAGCGTTTGTGCTTTCACGTGAAGATGTAATGTAGTAGGTGTTAACAAGTTGCATCCTCACATTTGTCTTCTCTTCTGAAACTGTGTACATATGTGTGCTTCTGCTGATGCTTGAAAAATGTTGTGAAAATGCTTGTTCAGTTGTTGATGTACCCGTTTTGCCTTTGTTGGTTTAGATTATGGATATTTCAGAGTTCATCTCTTGAGCTACTGATTTCCGTCTGTTATTTGCATTGAATTGTGCTTGCTCATGCAGAGAATATTACTAAGTTTCTGATCAACAGCAACTTACTATGACAATCAAGATGATTTTTCATGCAAGAAGTCAACGGGCTTGTTGAAGAAGGAAAACGACATGTTTGGTGACATTAGTGTACACAGTGTTATTCATGTTTCTGAGGGAAACCATTTGGTTGACAGTCATATGAAAATAGACTTGCCGCTCTGCCTGTCGTGAAGATGAAATGGACAAGCGGCGACGCTTCGTTTTCACCAGGTGTTTGGCGCCATTATTTGCCATAATTGCTAGTCCTACGTAGAACAGTAAAAACATCATCAACATAAAAGTTAATCGGTGCTAAATATATAACTTAGATTCCAAGGGAAAACAGAAAATGAGGATGCTCTGGATGAAGATGATGAGAGGAGGAAGAAGACGAGGAAGATGAGACATTGGGAGGCTTTATAGTGCAAGAAAACGATGGACCTACGGAAGAGCTGTGTGAAAGAAGAGGAAGAGGAATTCGATGACGAATATCGAAGAGGATTGGTGAAGCTTTTGTGCTTTCACGCGAACATGTAATGCAAGTGTTGACAAGTTGCATTGGCAGTTTGGCACAAACCTCTTTTCTTCTGAAACTGCGTACATAATGTTTGCTTTTATTGATGTCTGAAAAATGCTATGAAAATGCCTGTACATAGAGTATATCCATTTGCTTTTCTTTTGTTTTTTTTTTCATAGTTTTTTTTACCTTTTTTTTCATAGTTCGTTTCTCGAGCGCACTGATTCCCGCCTATTATTTACACTGGTTTCCCATGCAGAGAATATTACTAAGCTTCTTCATGACAGCAAACCTCAATCATAATCGAAGACAGTTTTCCATGTAAGAAGTCTGTGGGCATGTTAAGAAAGACAGAACATGTTTGGTAAAACTGGTGTCCACGTCAGTCATGAAAATTCATGTCGTAGAAACATCTTGGTTGTTGGTCCATCAATCAAAGGGAACCCTTCTACCTTCCTAAAGAGAACAAAAGGTAAGGGAGTGACTATTCAACAGCTAGCTGTTTTATAATTTAGAAACAGACACATTTTCCAACCAATGAGGATTTGACAGCTGTTAGACTAGAAGCAAAGTAAAAATGACTGTTTTCCTTCCCATCGAACAAACACATTTTTGGCCCCAGTTTTGAGTCAGCTCAACGCTGAGTTTACCCAGCTCAGTTATGAGTCTTACTTGATTCTCAGCTTCTAGCTAAAAAGACCTAGAGCACAACTAACACCAAAACGCACAAGACTAAACATGTCATCTCTTCCAGCAAGAAAACACTCCTACGACCTCGACCAACAAACCAGATCCCCCAGTTTCAGAGGTTCAGTCTCATTCGGAAAAGTTGAGGACTGAGGAATCAACTACTGAAAACAGGAACAGATGAACTGAAGAAATTCAGAGTTACCAAATAGCTGATGAAATAATTAAAAGAGGAACTGAAAATCAAAGTGACTGACGGATTCAGAATACTCGCTGATGAAATAAATATTTCGCCAACTCAGCACATGCTTGAAAAAACTGACTGAGCTAAGAGAACATGTGGTTAGATAGGCTCCTGACATAATAATATGTGAACTTATACCCCAAATGCTCATCACATTTCTTTAGAATCTTTCTAACCGCGTTGGCTTTAAGATCGATAAATCTTGGGAGCCTTACAAGATGCAGGCCAACTACCCTGTAGTCTTCTCTCAGTTCAGATATCTCCTGGAGCAATGGGATGTCTTCAAGCACTTCCCTTCGCTTCCCTAACTCTTTAAGGAACGCAACGATCAGTCCTCGCTATTCTATCATGAACATCACTATCTTCTCAATCTGAAAGAAAGGGGGAATAACATGAGACCATCTTAATATAAGACGTGTGATTATCGAGAAGTTAGAACCTCATCACCAAGCAAATTTGCATCATCTCTATTTTCCAAAACATGCACAGAAAGCTCGAAGCAAAGACCTCGGACAAACCTAAAAAATGCAAACTGAATAATTGAAGTAAGAAGATAAATGAAGGGAAACAAAATGAAGAATAAGCAAATAATGTAAGTAAATATGCTCAAGTACTCAAGAAAAAGGAAATGCAGATTGAAGTAATGAAGAATGAAGTAGACTACAAACCCACCTTGATCTACCCCGGCTAAAAACCACTTGCTCCATTTGAGAAAGATAGCTCTGCGCCTCATATAGAGAAAAAACTTAGGACTATACTAAAACTAAAACTGACAGCAACTGAAAACGATTAAACTTAGGACTATATTGAAAATCACAGCAATTGACCCAAAGATGAAGAAAGACTGTCAAAACTACAAACTCTTGAAACAAAGCAAAAACAAAGACACGAAAATTGTCGATACAAGTAGACAGAGACACGGAAAACTAAGAAAAGACTGACAGAATAATCTGCAGAACACAAATGCTTTTCTCTAACCTTGTAAGCCAACAACACCCATCTCGCCACCTGCCGCCTGCCTATCCCGTCTCGTCAAATGCCGATCCCGTCAAACTCTCAGCTCGATGCTCGAAACAAACACTGCAAGAAAAGGTTCCTCCTCCTTTACCCGGGCTTGTAACCGGCTACCAAATAAAACAGATGGTAGCGGAGTTACCCCACCCAAATACCCCAAGAAAAGAATGGAGAATGCAAATTTTGAGATACCGAAGAAACTTAGTAAATGAAGCAAGCAAATAGCCATAGGAGGAAAGCAAGCAAGCAAATTTTCAGACTGAGCAAAGAAACTGAGGGAGTAATCAAATATAAAATGAAGCAATAAAAACTGAGTGACTGATCAAATAAGAAAAAATAAAGTGTGACAATAAACTCAAATGAAAGACTGGAGCCAGATCACTGAGATACTTAAGGACTAAATGACGAAACAGGCCGTAGCCCCGCTATATAAATATAGCAACCACACGATACAACAACAAGAGACCCGGCTGGGGCGACAGCCAACAAGCACCCAACAAAAGGAAAAGAAGAAAGAAAAGACGACAAAGGTGGATTGACTAAGCGACGACGACCCGCAACCGTTGCGCCCTCTCCGAAGAAGTACCACCACGCTCGTGGCACCGAATCGACGAGTACCAAGCAGCACCTTCAAGAAGGAAAGTCACATTGTGCCGACCAACACACTGGTCCTAGGGTTTCCCCGGCACAGAGGGAGGCGGATACAGGTAGCCACGACGCCCTTCAGGAAGGAAAGATGCAACCCGAAGGCGGCACCGCGTCAGTGTCGGACGAACCGACAAGGATTTCTCCCGAAGACCCTATCCACACCCCCGACGATCCATAGCACATGAGCCCCACGAGACGAGCCTCGAGACCACCAGACTAGCCGCCCACCACCATGCGCCAAAACGAGCTCGAAGCCACCATCGTCGTCTCACCGAAGTAGCCGCCACGAGGTCTGCAAGACGGAGGTGAAGAGAAGAGTGAACCGGGCCTAGCAGAACCGCGGCCTCGCGGGAGGGAACAACCTCCACCGCCAAGACGGTAGTCGACCAGACGTGGCAGCAGAGCACACCAGTCCCCGTCAGGTCCGGCCGGGCCCAGCGGGCCCGTAAACCCCCACGGGGGCACACCAGTCCTAATAGGGTCCGCCGGACCCAAAATGGGTCCGTGAAGCTCGCCGCCGCGCTGCAACAGGCAAGGCCACTGTCGCCGCTGCCCCCACGACACCTTCCTCCTTGCGACCATCATCTGCAGAACGTGCTTCAGAACCGGCGGGCCCGCCCTGACCCAGATGGGGCCCGACGGGCCCAAATCTGGGCCACAGGGCCCAACCGCCACCGCCCTGCCGCAAGCCGATGCACCGCACTGCGCCGCTCCGCGAGCACGCGTGCACCACCGTCGAGACGCCACCCCACCCCCGGCCGAGGCCGGACCACCGCCGCCTGGGAAGCACCGCCGCCGGGAGAGGGAGCCCCGTCTCCAGTCAACCACGGCGCGGGGAAGGACAGGCCGCCGGCGTCCACCGAGCCAAGCCGGCAGCCCTTGCCGGCTGCGGCGACGGGAGAACGAGCCGAGGGAGAGCTGCGCGAGGGAGGACAGCACGTGACGGGGGCGCCGGGGAGGGGGAGCAGGCGGCGCGGGCCGGCCGCCGCCGGTGGCGGCTAGGGTTGGGCGCGGGAGGCGGCTAGGTTGGTCGCGGGAGCTCACCCGATGTGGTCCTATCAACTCTGCTCCCCTTGCAGGCTACAAAACGTGTAAAAGTTACCAGCCTCTTAAGGACTAAACGTATGACATACTTAAGGAATGAAACACTAAATTTTCAGACTGATCAAAGAAACTGAGGGACTGATAAAATATAAATGAAGCAAGAAGAACTGAGTGACTGATCAAATAAGAAACTGAGCAAACAGAAACAGTAAAGTATGACAATTAACTAAAATGCATGACTGAAGAACCACAAAACTGAGATACTTAAGGACTAAATATATGACATACTTAAGGACTGAAAAACCAATAACTGAGATACTTAAGGACTAAATATATGAAAATGAAGGAAAGATGGAATTAAGGACTTAGGTAAGAAACTAAATGACTAAAGAAATGAGAGAATGAAGAAATGAGTACTGAAAACTAAGAAAACTAAGACAATGACAAACTCTAAGAAAACTAAGACAATGACAAACTGAGGAACTCAAAACTAATATAATTAAAAAAATGAGTTGAAAACAGAACAAAAGGAATGATAATGAACTGAAGACTAAAGAAAATGAACAAACTGAACTCTGAAGAAAATAAACACTAATTAACACCAAGAAGACCTTGTGCCATGTTCGTTCCGAAACGGTGCCCCTTGCGCATCTGTCAGTTGGAAAACCCCGATGAAATAACTGAAAATCAAGCTGTATGTAGGTTCTTGACTAATACAATCAATCAACTGCAAACTATTCTAGTCTTTCTACAAACAATATGCGGTGAATGGAAGCAGTGGCCCCTTCCTGCACAGTAGACTAGCATGAGCAATGGCAGCACGAGTCCACCACGCATTTATTTCGCCATTGCAGCTGGTGGTCAACCACGTGTCCACGAGCACAGTTAAGATGATGGATATGCGGCATACTGTGCGCGGGGGAGGATGCCAGACGGACCGGTAGGTCAGGGCGAACGAAGCTGCAGATCAGGCCGGCGGCGTTCCGCTGAGGAGGGAGATAGAGCTCAAACACAAGCATCAGCGAAATTGGTGCGATTGAGGACGAACTCCCTAAT